>ML388755.1:0-20002 GCA_005239525.1 Nicotiana knightiana
CGGCCACAGTAGGCTCGGTATATAACTTACCATCTGATCAGAGGTTTCCCAATAGGGGCCTGCTCATCGATTATAGCTCGATGGTAATGAAAATATTGTAATATTGTATACATATAAATTCTCTGCTCTCTTGACTGAAAAAAGAAATAATCAACTGAATATGAAGTCCCGATAAAGAGAATATTGTAACTTACAAAACTAAGAAAATTTACGTAACTTGCGAGACTAGCAAAATATATGTAAATTCCGGGATATAGATTTTTCTTTATGCCTCGTTATCAAACTCGTGTAATTACGAAATCATGCCAAAATGAAAGAAGGCCTTAGCCTTAAGATACCCGGAGTAGGAAAAACTCCATATAATCTTCCGTTGGAAACCTTCGTGGATTTGAACTTAGAACCCCAAAAATCGGATTAGACTTCTATTTTTTGAAATTGTTGAACGATTTAGCTTCTGTTATTTTGAAATTCTTGAACGAACTTTATCTTCTGATTCTTTGAACAGATTGAACTAAAATAGGCTTCTTGAAATTCTTGAACTAAGAATGAATGATATATGAATAATGACTAATCAATGTTCTGGGCCTTTTGTCCAAAATGGAAAAAATGAGATACTCTACAAGTCTTATTTTAGCCACATGGAACAAATGACTAAGAGTCATTCTTAGCCTTGTGGCATTTGTGCCACATTTTTGGAGTATAGTTTTGTTAATTTTTATCCACTTATTAGTTAATTGGGTAATGTTCCGTTACCCAGTAATTAACTAATTACCCGCATAATTTAAAAATTATCTCAAATTACTTAAAATTTTACTTATTTTTAATATACTTTATATATTATACTACTGGGGTCATATGGTACCTTTCATGGTACTATTCATAATTATCGGGTATTATCGCTCAACCCGTATTTTATCTCAATTGGCCACTTTCAACGAAACTCGTTTTCTTCAATTTGTATACCCTTTATCCTTCATGACACTTATTTATTTCTTATTATAAATAGCGGAAATATGTTAACCTCAATATAATGTCACCCTCAGTCTGTGTCAATTAACTGAAGACGAAACTTTTAGCGTACGAAAAACGCGAGATGTAACAAGGGGTTTCCAATTAGTCATCCTCGACTCTGATCTTTGATTGATACCAGTTGTGTACGTCCGCCCAAACTATGGCGGGATACTCGATTATTTTTTGCTTCAAATGCTTTGAAGCTATCGAGCTTCATTCATTTAAGCCCTGAGCGAAGGCTTGTACTGCCCAATCGTCAGAGACCGGAGGTAATTCCATCTGTTCCAGTTGGAAGCGGGAAACAAACTCCCTTAGCATCTCATTCTCTATTTATTTGATTTTGAAGACGTCAGATTTCCTCGTAGCGACTTTGATGGCACCGACATGTGCCTTCACAAAAGAGTCTGTCATCATGGAAAACGAATCTATCGAGTTTGGGGGCAAGTTATGATAACACATCATGGCCCCTTTGGACAGTGTTTCTCCAATTTTTTTCAGTAAGACGGATTCAATATCGTCAACTCTTAGGCCATTCCCCTTAACAGCACAAGTGTAAGCAGTAATGTGGTCGTTAGGGGCTGAGGTCCCGTTGTACTTGGGGAGATCGGGCATTCTGAATTTCTTTGGGATGGGCTTCGGAGACGCACTTGATGGAAATGGCATCTGTACAAACTTTTTAGAATCTACACCCTTCAAAAGCGAGGGTGCGCCAGGGATCTGATCAACCCTTGAGTTATAGTTTTCCACATTTTTGTCGTTAGCTTTGATCTTCTTTTCGCCTGATTCAATCCTCTTTGTGAGGTCCTCGAGCATCTTCATAATAGCAGGGTCGGCTGCTGACCCATTATTTCTCGACCTTTCTGGTGCTTGTTCAACTCGAGGAGCCGTTTCTGACGGTGTTGTGCTTGGAGTTATCTAATGGCTTTGTAGTTGAGCAATAGCCACCTGTTGTGCTTGCAACATCTCAAAAATGACATGGAGGCTAATTTCCCATTCCTTTTGAGCGGGTGCTCTCTGCGCTTTATGTTGGTATCCATCGCGCACACTCCCGTCTGTATGAGAGTTTATACCGACATGTTGAGCGTTGCATGAGCCTTCATCGATGGGGATTTGCACTGGTGCCCCCTCAAGGTTTTGCAGTGGTACACCGGCACCTGAAGCAGCTTTGCCGTTCTCCCTATGATCCTCAGGACCGTTGTTTTCGTGTGCATTCACTGAGTTAGACATTTTTTGACCTGAAATTGAAGATTCTTGGACAAGAAAAGGTGTAAATAATAACTTGTGTTTATAGAAAACCAGCACTAAAACAATCACTATTATATTTAGCCCCACGGTGGGCGCCAAACTGTTTACCTTGAAAATGGTAATTACAATTATACTTGATTTTGTGGTTCTAAAAATATGTGATCTATTTTAATACCAGTTGTTTAGGCAATAGTTGCTAAGTGAGAGGTAATAAAATAAGATAAGAGCAAGGATAATGAGATTGTGCAAACCGAGCATGTGAGAGACTGGTTCTCGAGCTTGGACGAAATAGGTCTCGAGGTCGAGCTCGAGAGCTTGACAGGGGGGCGGTCGAAGATGGTACAACATTATTGAAGGCCTAGAAGATGGCCTCTTTAAGATCAATAACGAGTAATAAATGAAGAACAGTTAATGAACACAACAAATGAAAGACAATAAATGAATAGAGCAATTGTAGAGAATGTTTGAGTTAAAGAGTAGAGAATGTTCTTGTTTTTGTATTGAATATCATGTGTGTTACAAAATGACAAGGGTCCCCTTTATAAGTGGCGGAATCCTAACATAGTACATGTATAATTATTACAAAGAGATATGGCTGGTACAACCATTTAATGCCACGGTACTGGCTTGTACTATCTTATGGACTTGGTCAGCTTTAACCACGTGCCTTTTTAGGATTTTCCCTCTTTTTTGTGATGGTCTTCGATTTACATCATCTCGAGGTCGAGAATCCTCGACATGCCTCCTCGATACTAAAACTCGAATAGCTTCAAGCCTTCTGAGTGCCGTAATGATCATAAAATCGACCTCTCTGATTTTAGCCGTATGCATACCTTAACAACAATATTGTTTGAGTGATATGTTCAAATTATTTGGCAATTGTTTGCCGTTCATCGTGCCAAGTCTGTAGGATCCCTTTCCGATGATATCGAGGACCTAATACGGTCCTTCCCAATTTGGGCTGAGTTTTCCTTCGTTTGGGTCTCGAGTATTGAGGGTGACTTTTCTCAGAACTAAGTCCCCGATTCTAAAGTGGTGAAGATTGGTACTTCGGTTGTAGTACCTTTCATTGTGTTGCTTTTGTGCGGCCATTCGTACGAGGGCAGCTTCCCATTTTTCATCTAGTAATTCGAGGCTTGTATTCATAGCCTCGTGATTTGACTCTTCTATTGAGTATCGAAACCTGACGCTAGGTTCCCCAACCTTGACCGAGATCAGAGCTTCGTCGCCATATACTAAGGAGAACGATGTTTCCGCCATACAATATTTTGACGTTGTTCGATACGCCCAAAGGACCTCGCGCAATCTTTCTCTCTTCCCTTAGCGTCATTCAATCTTTTCTTTAGATTCAAAACGATGGTTGATTCGGCCTGTTCGTTCCCACTAGGATGATATAGTATCGACAAGATCCTTTTTATTTTGTGATTTTCGAGAAACTTTGTTATTTTGCTGCCGATGAATTATTTTCCATTGTCGCATACAATTTCGGCAGGCATCCCGAATCGGTATATGATGTGGACCCAGATGAAGTCTATAACTTCCTTTTCTCTGAGTTTCTCGAAAACCTGTGCTTCAACCCATTTAGAGAAATATTCAGTCATAAATAAAATAAATTTATCTTTACCTGGGGCCGATGGCAGAGGGACAATGATATCCATTCCCCATTTCATGAACGGCCATGGGGATAGGACTGAATGAAGTTGCTCTGGGGGCTGGTGGATCATGAACGCATATCTTTGGCACTTGTCGCATTTTCGAATGAATTCCTGAATCTTTTTCCATATTGGCCCAATAGTATCCCGCTCTGATGACTTTATGAACTAGTGATTTGGCACCAGAATGGTTTCTGCAAGTGCCCTCATGAATTTCTCGTAGGATGTAGTCGATGTCTCGCGTACCCAAACATATTTCTAACGGTCCATCGAATGTTCTTCTGTAAAGCGTTCCATCTTCGGCCAATGTGAATCGTGCAGACTTTGTTCGTAGAGCCCTCGATTCTTTAGGGTGCGATGGGAGCTTCCCGTTTTTTAGATACTCGATGTATTTATTCCTCCAATCGCAGAATTTGAAAGTTGTACGACAGTCCTCGAGCTAACTTCGTCGTCCTCGACCGATCCCCAAATCTGCAAGGGCATCGACCTCACTGTTTTGTTCTCGAGGTACATGTTGTAGGGTCCATTCATTAAACCGATGTGATGGTACCTATAGCTTGTCCAAGTACCTCTCCATTCGATCTTCTCGAACCTAGAAGGTTTTGTTGACTTGGTTTACCACAATTAGGGAGTCACATTTAGCCTCGATGACCTCTGCTCCCAAGCATTTATCCAGCTCGAGACCTGCAATCATGGCCTCATTCTCGGCCTCGTTGTTAGTCAACTTAGAAGTTTTGATAGATTGTCTAATTGTATTGCCTGTGGGTGGCTTCAAAACGATGCCTAGACCGGACCCGTTCACGTTTGAAGCACCATATGTGAAAGGGTCTACACTCTCGAAGATGTACTAGTTTTTAGCAATAGTTCCTTTTCGACCTCGGGTACGAGGGTTGGTGTGAAGTCGGCCACGAAGTCTGCTAAGATTTGAGATTTGATGGTCGTTCAGGGCTGATACTCGATATCATACCCACTGATTTCGACGGCCAATTTGGCCAATCGGCACGAAATTTCGGGCTTATGCAAAATACTACGAAGGTGATAAGTGGTCACCACACAAATTGGCTGACACTAAAAATATGGTTTTAATTTCCTAGAGGCTCTTAGTACAGCAAGCGCTAATTTTTCTAAGTGTGGGTACCAGGTCTCAGCTTCATCTAAAGTTTGACTAACATAGTAAACAGGAAATTGCGTACCTTTTTCTTCTCGAACTAGGATCCCACTTACCGCGACTATTGAGACTGCTAAATATAAGTAGAGTTGCTCATCCCCTTTCGGAGTATGAAGCAGTGGTGGGCTTGAGAGGTTCCGCTTTAATTATTCCAATGCCTGTTGGCATTCCGGGGTCCAAGAAAAATTGTTCTTATTTTTTGAGCAGTGAGAAGAACTTGTGACTTCGATCTGAAGACCTCGAGATAAATCGGCCTAAGGCGGCTATCTTCTCCGTTAATATTTGTACGACCTTAATGTTGTCCATGACCGTGATGTCTTCGATTGCCTTGATTTTATCGGGGTTGATCTCGATCCCCCGATTTGATACCATAAAGCCGAGGAACTTTCCTGAACCGACCCCGAATGCACATTTCTCAGGATTGAGCTTCATGTTGTATTTTCTCAATATATTGAAGGTTTCCTGCAAATGTGTTAAATGGTCTTGCGTGCAGGGACTTAAGTAGCATATCGTCAATATATACCTCCATTGATTTACCTACTTGTTCTTCAAACATTCGGTTCACTAGGATTTAGTAGGTAGCACCAGATTTTTTTAGCCCAAACGACATTACATTATAACAATAGGTGCCATACTTAGTGATGAACGAAGTCTTTTCCTGATCCTCCGGGTTTATTTGAATTTGATTGTACGCGGAGTAGGCGTCGAGAAAACTAAGGATCCCGTGGCCGGCCATGGCATCGATCATGCGATCGATATTTGGTAGAGGAAAAGAGTCTTTGGGACATGCTTTGTTTAAATCTTTAGTCTACACACATCCTAAGTTTATTCCCTTTTTTAGGGACCACAACTACGTTTGCTAACCATTCGGGATATTTTACTTCCCGAATGGATCCTATTTTGAGAAGTTTGGTTACCTCGTCCTTGATTAATCCATGTATTACTTCGGACTGGGGCCTTCTCTTTTGTTTTACTGGTCTGAACTTCGGGTTCAAGATCAATCGATGTGTTGTGATCTCCGGTGGGATTCAAGTCATATCTAAGTGGGACTAAGCAAAACAATCTATATTATCGATAAGAAATTTAATGAGTTTTTTCCTGAGTTTGGGGGTTAACCCTGTACCTAGGTATACCGTTCGGTCGGGTAGGTATTCGGTCAATATGACATGTTCCAGCTCTTCGATTGTTGATTTGGTGGCGTCGAATCTTCGGGGATAATGAAGGATCGAGGGATCCAGTAATCGTCGTCCTCATCAGTTCCCGACTTTTCCGACTGAGTCGAGGCTGGTGGTTTTGGTTGCTATTTAGCCTCCTATTGTCCTTTGACCTCCGATCCCTTTGTTGACGAAAGCGCCTATATCGGTATTACCTCATCGACCTTGAACATTTCTTTTGCAGCATGTTGTTCCCTATATACTATTTTCATTCCATCCGGTGTTGGGAATTTCAGGGTCTTCCGAGCAGGGCGTTGTACCTCATATCGCCCTCGATTACATGGAACTTGATTTATTAAATAGTCCCAGCTACATTTAATGGTAAAATGATTTCAGCTTTAGTTGTTTCGCTGGCCATGTTGAAACCATTTAGGACCCGAGTTACGGGTATGATTTGATCTCTTAGACCCAGCTGCTCCAAGACCCTCGATCGAATAATATTGGCCGAGCTACCTGGATCAATCAATACACGTTTAACCTGAATTTATTCAGAAGGATAGAAATTACCAGAGCATCATTATGGGGTTGAGATATCCCTTCTACTTCTTCATCGTTGAATGATACGGTGTAATCTGGAACATAATCTCGGGTCCATTTTTCCCTGGTGATTGATACCTTGGTGCATTAGGACAAGGGCCCTTGTGGAATATCGACCCCACCAACGATCATATGAATCACGTGTTATGGTTCTTCCTGCTCATTTTTCTTGTTGGCATCCCTTACTTTGAAATGGTTCTTAACTCGATTGCTCAAGAACTCTCAAAGGTGGCCCTCGCTGAATAGACGGGCTACCTCCCCCCTCAGTTGTCTGCAGTCTTCGGTTCACTGGCTATGCGTGTCGTGATACTTATATATTTGATTGGGGTTTCTTTGGGAAGGATCGTTAGTAGGGGTCTGGGCCATCTAGTATCTTTGATTCTCCCAATGGCCGACACAATACCTGATGCGTCGATATTGAAGTTGTACTCCGATAATCGTGGTGCCTTTATGGGATCGACATGTTTATCGAAACCACTTTTGCTCATGAGTCATCGAGAGCTCTGCCCTTGATCGTTCCTTCAATTGTTTCGGATGGGATTGCGTCCTAGGCCATTGTTTCTGTGATCTGTGTTGTATGGCTGATATCGCTCTCTGTTCGACCGAGGTTCCCTATCGATATCCCTCCGATTTCTGCCTATGGGCCTGTTCGGATAGATGGAACCGGAGGGGGTCCCCAATTTATCATCCTCGACCCCCATCTTTGACTAGTACTGATTATGTACATCAGCCCAGGTTATCGCCAGATATTCAATTAAATGTTGCTTCAGTTGACGTGATGCCACCGAACTTCGTTCGTTCAAATCTTGCGTGAAGGCTTGAACAACCCAATCGTCTGTGAACGGTGGTAGTTCTATGCGTTCCATTTGGAACCGAGATACGAACTCCCTCAGCATTTCGTTATCCTTTTGTTTCACCTTGAAAAGGTCCGATTTCCTCGTCGCAACCTTTATTGCCCTGGCATGTGCCTTTACGAAAGAGTCTGCAAGCATGGCGAACGAGTCAATAGAATTAGGTAGTAGATTGTGATACCGGATCATTGCTCCCTCCAATAGTATTTCTCCAAATTTCTTCAGTAAAACATATTCGATCTCATCATCTTCCAAATCATTTCCTTTTATGGCGCATGTATAGGAGGTGACATGCTCATTGGGATCGGTGGTCCCATTGTACTTAGGGATTTCCGGTATGCGGAATTTCTTCGGAATGTTCTTCGGAGCCGCACTTGGGGGGAACGACTTCTGCACAAACTTCTTTGAGTCCATACCTTTTAAAATCGGCGGTGCCCCCGGTATTTGGTCAACCCAATAATTGTATATCTCTACTTTCTTATCATTTTCCTTGATTTTCTTTTCTCCCGATTTAATTCGTTTAGTGAGCTTATCGAGCATCCTCATTATGGAGGGGTCAGTCCCCGATTCGTTGGGATTCGGTCTTTCTGACACTGGCTCGGTTCTGTCGACGACATCTGGTTGACCCCCCTCGGCGTTCGATGCTGGTTTTTGTAGTTGTGCTATAGCCGCATGTTGAGACTGTATCATTTCGAATATCAATTGGAGGCTGACTCCAGCATCCCCTCCGCCATGCGTACCTCGACCACCAGATTGGCCTTCCCTGTGTATGCTTCCTTCGGGATCAGCACCAAAATTTTCATTTAGGGCAATATGTGAACTGACGTCAACTGTATTGGCAATTGGTGCTCCCTTGAGATCAGCCCGAGGCACCTCGATCCCTGGGGCGGCTATATTGTCGTTTTCCCCGTGAAATCCGAGGTCGTTGGCACCATGTGTGAGTGTTGTTTGTGAGTTTGACATGTTTTATCCTCAAAATAAAAATACTTACAAGAACAAGCGTAAAGTAGTGTATGTTATAGGAATCGATATTAAGCAATCACTATTATCCTTAGTCCCACGGTGGGCCCATACTGTTTACCCCAAAATTTGGATAACAATTAAACTTATATTGTGATTTTAAGGATACGTGATTGCACTCAACACCAATTGATAAATATGAAGATAAATGATAAAATTAAATTATAAATAAAGCAAACCAGTATTCAGACAGAACTCAGCCTTCGAGTCGAAATACTCTCGAACCGATAGATGCAAAAATAGTTAAAAAATAGAACAAGCGAATGAACAATAATGTAAGCGAGAAAGAAAGAATTATATTGCTTTGCCCTCTGTGTATAATGTCTTACAAATTATTAGAACCCCCCTTTATATAATAGAGAAATTCTACTTATGGTATAACTCTATTTACAGAAGGAAATCACATGATTAGCTAATTATCCGTTCCTGATTTGATCCATTTCGAGATTTACGCTGTGATCCTCGACTTGCCACAGATATTTCACTTTTTCGTTACTACGCTGCCTCCGATCTTATTCGGTGTCTTTTCCACTTGACTTAACAACCTCGATCTCGACGAATACTTCGATCCTGAACTCGGTGCCTTATCCTCGCGATTTAATCGAAGTCGGCATTCGATGTAACATCGTGATCTCGATCAAATAGTAAAATCGGATAATAGTATACAATGTTTGAGTTGAGACTCGAGAGATCACAACTTTTTTAAAAAGGTCTAAAAGAATTTATGATAACTTCGTTGAATGACTGCGTAATACTCTTGGGCTCAACACTACATACAAAATAGCACGATTCTAATATGGACTTCTTCATCCCATAAAGCCTACACGAAATATCGTACCGTTATTTTATGTGCTTAATAGTCATTTTTCCTGACCAGAAAAATTTCCACTTCCATTAAATTAGAACAAAGTACTCGCTCCGTTCACTTTTAGTTGTCAGGTATTCTAAAAGTAAATTTTCATATTTACTTGTTACTTTTCACATATTAAGAGAAAAATGATTTTTTTTCCCTGTTTTGCCCTTAGCATTAATTACTCATTCAAATTATTTTTTAAATCCATTAAAATTATACATCAATTAATATGGACTGCTAATATAATTAATTATCAAGAAAAAAGCAAACCATTGATCTAACTTTTAATTACATATGGAGATTCCAATTGAAGCCATGTGTGTCGGAGAAGACTTCACTAGGGGCTACAAGTTTAAAGAAAACAAACTAAGGTGCATAATTAGCAATGAAATAATAAAGAGCTATCATTATTAGCAAACATGGAAAAACAATTTAGTTCAACGAAAAACTTGTTTGTCTAGTGATCAAATATTAGAAGTTAATAATCAAAGTGAATAAATAAATTCCAGCTAAGAAAGCATATTATTTAATAAAAAGACTTGGATAAGGATGTAGCCTTCCCCTGCTTTCCCCGATTTGTAGATATGATATGGTCATTTATATATTTTATTATAGTTATATGATCTTTTTCGTGTTAGATCACTAGGAAGAAAATATCGGGGAATAAGCATAGAGATCTTTATAAAATTATTATTTTTTTATATTCAAATTGCAACTAATTATAAAAAAGTATTTCCATGAATAATTGGTCACTAATTATTTAGGTCGATATTTACCCTGATTTTGATATAGCTCTAAATTCGATGCAATCAAAGAGCTAAACTGTTGACGGAAAGGGTAATTGTCTCGTGTGCATCTTATGTCTTGGGTTATATGCCCTTACATCCACAAAGTTCTCTACGCTTTTTGAATTTCCCTCAGTATGATCAAAGTATTTTCTTCTTAAGTTTTATTTAAATATTTGTCCATTTAATGTAATGTGTTTTTCTTTGATTTAAAATACGGTGACTTATTATATTTGAGTAAATTACTCTATATACTCTTGTAAGAAGTACAAGTTAAATGGGAGCTACCAAATAGGGCTTTCTGTAAAAAATTTTACCAACTTAATGGTGTAGCCCAAATATATTTGGAGTATCCAGCAAATTTTCGATGTCTACAACAATATGTAACAAAGAGAGCAGCAAGATTTTATTGGGTCGGTTTAGATCTGATTTGGCTAATATTTGGGCCGGATTCATAGCAGGACTATCAACAGTGTTGATACACTGGCTGGCCCAGGAGTACCCATCGATCACTACTAGTTTAACTGCAATTCTAACTAAATTGCTAAATTCATTGTCTACGGTTAAACTTTGTTACACTTGTAAATGCTAAATTAATGGACTATATGAAGATAATAACATATTTCTGCTAAGTTGCCAGAAAAGAATTTGATTGTAGCTTTATTTGAAGACCCGTTTGTGACATGTTTTATCACATGGATAATCACAGTTAATTGACTTTGTTTATCTTGAAAAATACGAGTACAATTAAATTTGATTTGTGATTTTAAAGATACGTGATCTAATTCGATACTAATTAATAAACAAGTAATATAGAGTTTAAATGAATAGGACTGATGAACCAAACCAATATTACTAGAGTAGTGGGGACCTCGAGCTCGATGCTCTGAGACCTCGAGGTGGGTTAGAGATGATTAAAGAAAGCACAATAAAGTAAGAGCTTTTGAGCTGAAGAACAATTTTAAAGCACAATAAACGAGAAAAGTAAGATAGTATATTCTTTTTGCAGTGATAAGATGATCCTTACAAATGATTGAGGTCCCCTTTATATAGGAGGGGGAACCCCAAATAAGGTTCATTTCTATTTACAGTAAAAAATTCTATTGGTATAGCTGTATAACCACCTAGTACGGATTTGTACGAATCTATCCCGAAATTTATGCCTTGACCTTTATGCTCCTGAGAAATTCCCGCTCTTTCTTGAGTGTGTTCGAGATGATACTATCTTGATATAGAGCATGATGGGCGTTCAATTTGCTCTCCCGAGGTGCGCATCTTTCAGCCGGACCTGATCCCTTCTTCGAGTTGCCCGAACTCGAGCTCGGAGTTCGATTAAGACCTCGAAATCCGGCTCTCCGATTTCGACCGCATACAGACTTCATGCATGCTCTATCAAAATACCAAGATAAGGAAAAAGTTAGAAGTTGGAAGAGTAAAGCATTATACCTCTAGTTAATCCTAATCCTACTAACTCTATAAATATCAGTTTATTCTCGTGACATACACATACTGAAGTTAAGCAGAATTTAGAGCAAAATAGCAAGGCATTTTGTGAGCAATTCCTGTGAGATTCAAGGATGCGAACATGAAACTGCATGAACCAGATTGAAGAACACTTCCATGTGTCTGTCTTTAATTCTAGTTCAATTGTAGTAGGATCTTTTGAGTTGTACCTTTCAGCTTTTTGTAGAAGCAAATTGTATTAGGTACTTGAGTTGTATCTTTCAAGTTAGAATTAACTTGAAGAAGTCACAACAGCATGTGGTGCGTTGCTACAAGGGTTAGAGTTTAATCCTTAGGTTTACAAGAGTTTGTAAACTTTATCTTGGCTTAGAGTTAAGTGAAGCGTTCGGGCAAAATTCTACTGGGAAGTAGGTCGTGATTTTTCACCTTTTGAGCCGAGTATTTTCCACATAAAAATACTTATGTTATTTACTTTCTGCATTACTTATTCCGTATTATAAGGAACGCATAGAAGAACTAGGTCTTTTGATAATTCAGTGCACGCGAAAATTAACCACCATACAAATCATTTTCCTCTTATATGGTATTGAAGTATAAAACATCACCATAAAAATGCAGGAAATAACACTCGGCATAAAAGACTTTTAAAGGAACTAAAGAAAAAATATTCAATACAACATTGTCAAAAAATTAGAAATAGCAATATTACAAGTTACTCCCATTTAGCATGGTGTATAGATATAATATTCTTTACTAAGTGAGCAGAAATTGTCATAAAGTACCTCTGACAAGACATAACTTGCATGGGATTTCACCAATAATCCAACTCTTACAATTACATATCTTGTTTTGCACATTCAATAAACATAACAATATTCACTACTAAAAATTCGGGAAAAAACGACCACCAAAAGCGACCAAAGATGGTCGCTAAACAGTGAAAAAGTGATCAAAATGCATCCAACCAAGCTTGGTCGCTATTTTGTTGGTCTCTTTATCTTAGGGACCAAAGTTGGTCGCTAATTAGTGATCAACTTTGGTCTCTAAGGTAAAAGGACCAAATATTCCGGGTATACAATATAGCGACCAACTTTGATCGCTTTAATATTTTAATAATATAAATTTAGCGACCAAAGTTGGTCTCTATAATTAAATTACGTTTTTTCTTATTTACTATTATTCAAAAAGTAGCGACCAACTTTGGTCTATAAATCAAATATTATATTTTTAAATCTGGAATATATCGACCAAAGTTGGTCGCTTTTTTTTAATTTTTTTTTAAACATAATCGACCACAATTGGTCGCTAATTTATAGAATTTAATTTTTTTTATATATAAGCAACAAAAATTGGTCGTTAATTCCCAGAATTTTTGTGTTTTTAACAGAATAGCGACCAAAGTTGGTCGCTTTTTAGGAAATTTGGGTTAATTAGCGACTTTGGTCGCTTTTCTGAGTATAATTTTGGCAGAAATTGCCTGTTTTGGCAGCTACACCACCTGCCAACATACCAAATTTCCTATTACAAGAAACAACAACAAAAATACCAACAATTAAACCACCACCACCAACAACAACACAACAACAACACAACAACAATAACACAACAACAACATTAAAACCAACAAAGTATAAAGTTCAATAGAACTAACACATTAAACTAACAAAACTAAGTTAACACTTATTACAAGCCCATTCGAAAATCGGTTCTATTGTCTAGTTCAAAGTATATAAAAGTACTCAAGGACTGTTTCATTCCACATCATTATCATCACCATCTGATGAATCTTCATTATCAAGACGGTAATGAGAAGGGTCATTTTGTGGAGGACGAGAATAACGATCATGGGGAGGACGGGAGGAACTAGCACGGGGATGACGGAAGGAACGCTCACATTCAAGTTGAGCCTCTGGCGATGACTCGCTAGACCGGGTAATCGAAAAAGCTCCAGAAGGTAGGAGAGCTTTGAGCTGAGCTTGCATGCCATGGTGCTGAGCTTGCATGCCAACTTATTGAGCATCTCTAAGCTTTTCTCTTTCCTTGGCCGCTTCTAGCTCGGATGTGAGCTTTGTCACAGTCTCCTGCATAGAGGAGAGGATCTCCCCATAAAGTTGCTTGCCTTGCGAGGAAGTCCCTATTCCTTGAATTCCACAGTGATAGCGATGGAACTTCTTAGTAGGAAGACCGTATACCTTCCCCCATTTTTCACCGCCAGCAGCCTCCATCCATATTCTTTCAGCATCCTCGTTCGAAAGTTGGATTGCCTCGCCCGACTCATTAGGTGGCTGACTGCGTATGAATTCCTCCACGTCAGCTGTGAAGCGATCCTATAAGAAAAATTACATTGAATTAGTATTTCAAAATTTATATAAGTGTAAATCAAAATACTTAATGAAAAGTGAAAACTTACATGTACAGTCGAGGCTCGGCCCTCGACCCACCTTTCTTGATCCGTCTCTTTCTTCTTCTTGACAATATGAGTCTCCTTGAATAACTCATCTTGCTTCATTGGACGCCCCAACTTCTTTTCCTGAAAACTCATAAATTTTAGTTAATAAACAGAATAGATATACTTTGAAAATTAAAATAAATTAATCAATTACGTACCAATCTTCTTTTTATTGTTCCTTGGCTTATCGCACCTCCGGTGTGCAAGGATCCTCCCTTCTCGGATGCGCGAGCTTTCTTTCTTTTTTCGCTCTTCTGTAAGAAGGTTGCAGTAAGCCATTGCCTTTGAAAATCCTCCCATAAATGTTGAAGCAACCAGCCAGGCTTCTTGTTGAACTGTCTAGCTTTGGAGAAACTATGCGACAACCGCTTCCCAGCTTTGAGATTAAAATTTGCAGCCACTTCCGCGCTATAGCGGTGTTCCCATACACACTTTCTCTGTATTTCAAAANTCCTTAGGGACTATGATGATCCTACCATACTGATCATAATGCACCTCCTCGTCATCATTAGCATCATCGTACGAAACTTGTACATTAGAGGCATATGTGGAAGGTGTAGGGGGGTCAGAGCTACTATCTCGCAGGCGAAGGCCTGAAATAGATGGAGTCCTTGATGAAGATAGTTGTGATCCCTGTGACTGCGACATAGCTGGATCGACCGCAAGCGGCTGTGACACTGATGGCTGTGATACTGATGCATGTGACCCCCGTGGCTGTGACACGGATAGATGTGATCCATGTGGTCGTGAGGCAGCTGGACTGTATGACGGACGTACAGTCCTATGGCCCTGTGATGAAAGACTCAGTGTTTGCACAAAGACGTAGGGTTGGTGATGCTGTGGCACCTCATAATAGCCATCGCGTGGAGGGTAAGACATAGGCGCAGGCATCGTCATCTCTGAAGAGGGTGGAAAATATGGAGGATTATCTTCTACCCTCCCCTTTCCCTTCCTAGCCATTTCTCGACCCCGATAACTAGTAGGGTCATCGTTACCTCGACGCTTGCATGTCATATGAATAATATAATACATATTTAGATTGAAACATATAAGAAACTAGCTATAAAACGAGAGTTATTAAAGAAACCAACTTTTTAAAGCTCATCGACATATTGTTCCTCGTCCGAGAATTCTTCTTCCTCACTAGTTTGAGCTTCATCAGTTGATTCTTCTTCCTCATTTTCTATAATTGTTACTTCATCTATATCAACTTGTTCCAATATATGTGCAGGATGTTCCAAATCATTTTCTAAAGTTCGTCCACTATTTGGTGAACACTAGAGATATCGTTTTGATAAGCTACATCTAACACATTCTCGACTTCCACCCTACCTACCGGCTTAGTTTTAATTACAACCCAGCAATCGTACTTATTCCGCCGCAATGGATCAGGAGCATAATACACTTGCCTAACATTATGTATAATTATGAAAGAATCATAGTGATCATACTCCCTCGTATGATTAACCTCAATTATGTTGTATTGGTTGTGTACTCTTGTACCTCCTGTTGGATGTGGGTCAAACCACATTCATTTAAAGAGTATCAATTTCTTATATAGTCAACCTGCATATTCTAGTTCAATTATTTCTTTGAGCATACCATAATAATAAATATCTCCAACTTGGTTGCCATCACATCCTTGAACCCATACCCTGTTGTTGTTGCTATTTTTATTTTTAGTGCAATCCTCTGTATGAAACTTATAACCATTCACAACGTACTTAGACATTGTTGTGACTTGAAGCCCAGGTCCCCAAGATATATCTTTCAAAAATTATTTTACACCATTATTTGGATCATTTACCTACATATTGGTAAAAAAATTCGTAAGTTAGCGTAACTTCAAAACATTTTTTACTTACATAGTGTTAGAATATTATAAGGATAAACTTACAAATTGTTTGAACCACGTATCAAATCCCGTATATACAGCATCATGGCCAAATTGACCCACGAAGTGAATGTGACACATCAAATATTTTTAAGTTGCATTGAGATGTAATCACATTAAATTTTATATTTTAATAACTACTAAATCAATACTTACTTGAGAAATGGTACAACTTCGGGACAATTTAGTAACACATGAAGTGTAGCTGACTTGTACTCCATATCACTCAAACTTCTCTTTCTAACATCCTTAGAANTATGGATCATTCACATATTCGACCGTGTTCCTATTGGGCCTATTCCTAGCACATCTCACCTTATCAAAATAATAAGAGCAAAAATGAGAAGTTTCCTTTGCAAGATAAGCTTCGCATATAGATCTTTCAATCCTATTCCTCTGCTTAACAAATTGTTTGCATTTGCCAATTGTCCTACATAATTTCAGGTTAGCCAAGAACATTCACATAAAACAGAAAATTACATGAAACTTATAATATTACCTCTCAAAGCGATACATCCATCTGTATTAAACATGCCCTCCAAGTCGTGCCTCGTGTACAAGGTGGATTGGAAGGTGTTCCATCGCATAAAAAAAACTACATGGAAATATCTTTTCCATCTTAGTAGATCTTACACGAATCTCTGATCCATCCGGAGTAGGTTTTCTTCCCTTAATGTGGAAGAACACAAGTCTTTGAAAAACAAACTAATCTCGGTGATGGGTTTCCAGATTCTTTCAGGCAAACCACAAAATGCAATATGCACTAAGGTCTCCATGAAAATATAACAGTCATGACTTTTCAAATGGCTCAACTTCCCTACCTCCATATCAACTTTTTTTCCAAGATTCGACGCATAACCCTCAGGCATATTCAATTTTGTTACCCAATCACAAATTTGCCATCTTTCTTCAAAAGTGAATGTGTAACCTGCTTTGGGCTTGAATATCTTACCATTTTTTTCTGTCTGCAAGTATAATTCAGGCTGCCTGCAATATTATTGTAAGTCCATTCTAGCCTTCCGGTTATCCTTTGTCTTACCTTTAACATCCATCACTGTGTTGAACAAATTGTCAAAATAATTCTTCTCAATAAGCATGACATCAAGGTTGTGACGGAGAAGATTATCCTTCCAATAAGAAAACTCCCAAAATATACTTTGTTTCGTCCAATTATGAGTAATGTCGTATCCGGGGAATCTATAAGGTGGAGTTTCAATAGCTTTACTGAAGTTCTGGACCCTCTCCCAAATTTCCTCACCTGATAGCATCGGAGGTGGAGAATCATACTCCATTTTATTTTTTTTAATGCATTTTTCATCCTTCTAAACTCATGATCAGGAGGTAAGAATTGACGATGAAAATCAAACCATGATTACTTTCGGCCATGTTTCAAAGTGAGCACTTTACTATTTTCCATGCATTAAGGACAAGCTAGCTTACCAGCAGTCATCCACCCAGACAACATTCCATACGCAGGAAAATCGTTAATTGTCCACATTAAATTAGCACGCAAATTGAAATTCTGCTTGGTTGGTATGTCATATGTTTCTACACCATCGTACCACAATTGTTTTAGCTCATCAATCAAAGGTTGCAAATATACATCAATCAAAATTTTCGGATTACGTGGACCAGGGATAATACAATTTAAGAATATATATGGACTAGTCATGCACAACTCGGGTGGTAGATTATAAGGTGTAAGAAAGACATGCCAACATGAATATGGTGTCGCAGATACAGAAAAAGGCGTGAAGCCATCCGCACACAGACCTAATTGAATGTTCCTTGGTTCACTAGCAAAATCTGGATATGTTCTATCGAAGTGCTTCCAAGCTTCTCCATCTGAAGTATGACACATAACACCAGGTGGTCTTCTATTTTCAAAGTGTCATCTCATATGAGAAGCAGAACTCATCGAAGCATATAACCTCTTTAACCTAGGTATAAGAGGTAAATAATGCATCGCCTTGTTAGCGACCATATTCCCGCTGGAAAGCCTCTTGAAACGAGGCTTGTCGCAAAATTTACAACTGTTTAAAGTTGCATCATCTTTATAATATAACATGCAACCATCTTCACAACAATCAATTCTCATTGACAAAAGTCCTAACTTAGAAACCAATCCCTTTGCCTTACAGAAATCACCAGGTAAGTTGATATCAGGGTCAACTAGTTCACTCATAAGGTCAATGAAAGAGTCCATTGCTGCTTGAGAAATATTCCACATATTTTATACTTAGTAATCTAACTGCAACAGACAGCTCAGAGTGCAGACTTCCTTCCCTCAATGGACGACTAGCTTCCTCTAACTGTTCAAAAAAATGTTTTGCGTCATCATTAGGAGTTTGTTCAACATTTTCATTGGGCTCACCCCCAAATTGCATCCCAAAAGCATCCGCAACCATATCATGAATTATAGAATCACGATTTGTATTCTCCACCGACCTACTACTTTCACCCGCAACCATGTTATGAAATCTCCCATTGCTATCATTGATCTCTCCATGATTAGTCCACACAAAGTAATTCTCTATAAACCCCTTCCTATAAAGATGAAGTCTAACTTCCTCCGATTTTTCAAACCTCATACAGTCGCATCTAACACAAGGGCACCTAATTAATCCTTCACTTTGGTATGGTTGAAGTTCCATTGCATGTATAATAAAGTCATCAACCCCTTCTACAAAATCCTCCCGCAATCCCCGCCGATTAGGATAATTCCTATTGTACATCCAAGTACGATGTTCCATCTATACAAATAAAACAAGAACAAATTAATTTAGTTAATTCATATCTTAATCTTTTTTAGTTAATTAATTTCATATCCTAAAGGTTCAACTCATATCCTAAAAGTTCAATTCATATCCTAAAATTTCAATTCATACACAAAAATTTCAATTCATATAAAAAAAGGTTCAATTCATATCAAAAAGGTTCAATTCTTAGAAAAAAGGTTCAATTCATAAATTAAATGTTCAATTCATATCCTAAAATTTCAATGCATATCCTAAAGTTCAATTCATATCCTAAAGGCTCAATTCATATCCTAAAGGTTCAATTCATATCCTAAAATTTCAATGCATATCCTAAAGTTCAATTCATATCCTAAAGGCTCAATTCATATCCTAAAAGTTCAATTCATATACAAAAATTTCAATTTATAAACTAAAATTCAAATACATAAAATAAAAGTCCAATTCGTATCCTAAAAGTTCAATTCATACCCTAAAGACTCAAATCATATCCTAAAAGTTCGATTCATATCCTAAAATTTCAATTCATATCTTAAATGTTCAATTCATATCCTAAAGGTTCAATTCATATCCTAAAATTTCAATTCATATCTTAAATGTTCAATTCATATCCTAAAGGTTCAATTCATATCCTAAAATTTCAATTCATATCCAAAAATTTCAATTTATAAACTAAAATACAAATACATAAACTAAAATTCCAATTCATATCCTAAAAGTTCAATGCATATCCTAAAGGCTCAATTCATATCCTAAAGGTTCAATTTATATCCTAAAATTTTAATTTATAAACTAAAATTCAAATACATAAACTAAAAATTCAATTCATATCCTAAAACTTCAATTCATATCCTAAAGGCCCAATTCATATCCTAAAGGTTCAATTCATATCCTAAAATTTCAATTCAACACTAACTAAACTAATTAGTTAATAAAATTAATTAACAAAACTAATTAAAACAAGACCTAAACTCTAATCCTCAATAAAATATAATGTTCAAACAAATTAAAATACTAATTGAAACAATAAACTACAATGTTGAAATAATTGAAACAAATACTAGAAATAATTCAAACCTAGTTTTTTTTAGGTGGAGGAGGAG
>ML388757.1:0-41464 GCA_005239525.1 Nicotiana knightiana
AATGATACAAATAACACAATTTCCTACATTATCGAGTCAAAAATATTACAATAAAAATAAGTTTTCAAATGACAATACAACACGAAATAAAAAACATAACATGACATTGGCTTCAAATAAGTTCAATATAAGAAGACATGGTCCATATTATAGGAATTTGAGGTGAAGAATTTGAGATTTTGGTGGTTAAAGTTAAGCTACTTTAGCCAAGAATCAGCAGCGCTATAAAGATAATTGAATTTTTTATAGGCTTGTGCTTTATTTAACCAAATGTCATCTTTCATCTTGTATGGTATAATCCCAAAAGGTGGAAGAGGAATTCCACCTTTTTCTTTCTTTTCAATAGGAAGATCTATACATATGTCATAATCAAAGTCATCTGCGATATAATTTATAAAAATTAGAATATATATATATATATATATGTACATACATATATCTATGTACATACATATATATATATATGTACATACATATATATATATATGTACATACATATATATATATATATATATGTATGTATATATATATTGATAAATGTACAAAAAAATTTAAAATTTGATACACATATATATGTCACTGACCAAGCACATAACGTGCACGGCCAAGAACCAGAGTTTACTATATCATGATAAAAAATTTATATTTACGCGAATAGTAAATTGAAAGACGTACCTTGAAATGATGCTGATAATGTATGATAAGTAAGGGAGTATGTTGATACATTTTTGGTAATTCCCTTCATTGGTACATGGTAGATTGGTGTAATGGCCCGGCCGATCGTTTCGAGAGTTGTAGTCTCGTTCCCCCATTTTCTGATTCTTTTATATTCTACAGTTGTTATATGATTTATCGAGTTAGTTGGTTTGGATCCTGAGTGAATTCAAAGTGAAATGAGACACTTAGTCTCTTAATTGAAAGCTTAGGTTGAAAAGGTTGGTTGGATGTCAACTTATGTTCAAATGACCTCAGATTTGAATTTTGATGGTTCCGTTAGGTGATTTTGGACTTAGGAGCACGTCTGGAATGTGATTTACAGGCCATAGTAGAATTAGGCTTGAAATGGCGAAAGTTGGAATTTTGGGATGTTTGACCGGGAGTAGAATTTTTGATATCGAGGTCAGATTGGATCTCCGGAAATGGGAGTAGGTTCGTGGCATCATTTATGACTTGTGTGCAAAATTTGATATCAATCAGACGTGATTTGATATGTTTCGACGTCATTTGTGGAATTTGGAAATTTCAAGTTCATTAGGCTTGAATCCGTGTGTAATTCATGTTTTTAGTGTTATTTATGGTGATTTGAGGGTTCGACTAAGTTCTTATCGTGATTTAGGTCATGTTGGTATGTTTGGTTGAGGTCCAAGGGGCCTCGGGTGATTAACGGACTTGGTTTTGAGTTGGTGAAGCAGCTGAAGTGTTGCTGCTACTGGTATAACCGCACATGTAGAGTGGGAACCATGGGTGCGAGTCGGCAGAAGCATGGCAAGAGCAGCAGAAGCGTCCAAGGGAGAGGTGAGCAGAGATCGCAGGTGCGAAGATTCTCCCACACTTGCGTGGTTGCAGAAACGGGAAGAAGGAAACAAATGCGGGTGGTTCCGCAGGTGCGATGGCATTTTCCGCACCTGTGTTGTTCGCAGATGCGGTTCAGCGATCGCAGAAGTGGATTCAGCTGGGTAAGTGGATTATGCAGAAGCGTAGTTTTAGCCGCAAAAGCGGTTCCGCATGTGTGGATGAGTGGCCGTAGGTGCAAAAGGCCTGGGCAGAATGTTTAAAAGCAAGGGTTCGCGATTTTAGTCTCATTTCAATATTTTGAACTCGGACTTAGGCGATTTTGGAGAGAATTCTTGAGGTGATTACTGAGCTAAGTTTCTTGTACTCGTTTTTTATCAATAATCTTGTTTCCTCATTGTTTTTTCCCACCTAGATTGTGTGGTGTTTAGGTGAAATTTGGGGGTTTGAGGCTAGGGATTTGGAGAATAAATTTTGGGGATTTGAAGGACCATTTGGTGTCTGATTTTTGTAAATTTGATATGGTTAGACTCGTGAGTGAATGTGATTTCGTGTTTTGTGACTTTTGTCGGATTTTGATACGTGGTTCGGGGGGCGGGTTTGAGCCGATTTCGGGTTTTTTGCTATAATTTAGTATTTTCTTGTGGAATTGAGCCCTTTAGTCTATATTAATTATATTGTACTTCTTATGACTAGATTCACGACGTTTGTAGACCAATTTGAGAGGCAAAGGCATTTTGGAATAGAATTTTACCTTGATTGAGGTAAGTAACACTTTCAAACGTGGTTCTGAGTTTTCGAAACCCAGAATTATATATATTATGTAATTGGTATTGAGGTAAAGCACATGCCATGTGACAGGCGTGCGAGCGTGCACCGTGGGAATTGTGACCTGGTTGATTCCACGGCACTCTGTAGTGATTCTATTTGGTTGATATCCGTGTTTTCATCTGTGATAAAGTAATTGAGTTGTCGATCATGCTAGATATCATGTTTAGGCTTTACATCGGTACCATTGGGACCCATAGTGGTCGTTTGGTGTTGTCATCTTACTAATTTCATTGACATTTTGTACTTAGTCATATCTAAGCATCTCATATCATATTCTAGTCTCAGTTGTTATTTGTTGATACATAATATCATTATTTTCAAGCTAATTTCATGATACTGTGGGCCCGTGAGTGAGACTGGAGAGATCGATGACTGAGTGAGGTCGAGAGCCTGATTATGAGTGACAATTATGGGATCGGGATGCACGCCGCAGCGATTATATTGATTTATGATAGCGATTGGGTTGAATGAGCCCCTCCAGAGTCTGTACACACCCCCACTGAGCGCGGTTGACATTATTAAGGGATAGATCTTCCCTGGGCATGGATCTTTTCCGAAGCATGATATACCTGGAGATGGATCTTCTCCACAGGATGGATCGACTCTCCTCGGTACTAGGTGACTGATGGTCAATGATGTATATATTCTGGGATGGATTTTACTTAGGCCGTATGGTCCATATACAATACCGAGTAGTTGAGTATTTGAGAGCGTGAGCACATGAGGTTGTCAGCATGGTGCATCACATACAACATGTGTATTGGCATGTCGAAATAGAAGAGTTATATTCTTCACATTGTTCAGATTTGATCTATTTTACTGTTTTAACTATCTATTTAACTTGAAAGCATGCCTATGTTTCAACACTGTTATTTCTATTTTTAGCTGTACCGGTTGAGTTCTTCACTACCTTTCATTCAAAAGGTTCGACTTCTTACTTATTGAGTTGGTTGTACTCACGTTACACCCTGCACCTCGTGTGCAGATCCAGGTGCTTCGGGTCATAGCGGCTTCTGATCGAGGAGTCAAGATTTGGAGACTATCGAGGTAGCTGCATGACATTCACAGGTCTTGACTCTCCCTCTTTGTCTTTATCTGTACTTCAGCTTTATTCCCATAACATTGTAGTAGACTATATTCCGGCATAGATGCTCATATACTCTGTGACACCCCAGTTTTGGGATAGATTGTATTGTATTTCGGATTATTTATGTTTCAAAACGGCTTTCTTCAATATTAATCGCTTCCACATTTATTTTCAAAGTTTTTACTGTGTTGAGATGTTGAGTAGTGGCTTGCCTAGATCCACGATAGGCTCTATCACGACAGTTGGTTTTTGGTTCGTGACAAGTTAGTATCAGAGCCTAGGTTACATAGGTCTCACGAGTCATGAGTAGGTTTAGTAGAGTCTTGCGGAATGGTACGGAGACGTCTGTACTTATATTCGAGAGGCTGCTAAGCCCTTATGAAACTTCACATTCTTGAATTATTGTCATGCGACTCTGTTGATTCTAGTAACTAAACTTCTATTGTTCTATTCTCTCACAGATGGTGAGGACACGTACTACGGGGCAGGATGGATAGCCACCAGTACCACCTGACAGGGCCTCGAGAGACCGAGGTTGCAGTATAGGCTGCGGTAGGGGCATAGGTGCAGATCGCACACCAGCTAGGGAAACACCTAAAGATCTACCAGTTTCCCCAGTTCAGGATCATGTCCCAGTTGTGGATGCGCCAGTGGGACCAGCTCAGGCACCAACTGTGCCCATTGTGATTCCAGGCCTTCAGAAGGCCTTAACTTAGATTTTGACCATGTGCACCAGTTTTGCTCAGGCGATCTCTGTTTCAGCCGCAGCGGCCACTTCTCAGGCCGAGGGAGGTACTCAGACTCCCGCTGCCCGCACACCAGAGCAGGTGATGCTGGGACTCCAGACACTGGGGGCACCACCAACCCAGCCGGTTGAAACTGCTCAAGACTATGTGGTTCCTGTTATGTCTGATGATGAGCTGCGTAGATTGGAGAGTTTTGGGAGACTCCAGCCTCCATCTTTCAGTGGTACAGAGGCGGAGGAAGCATAGGGCTTCTTAGATAAGTGTTAGAGGATGCTCCGTAACAGCAGGTATTCCGAAGACCAGTGGGGTCTCGTTTACTACTTTTTATTTCTCTAGGGCTGCCTTCACCCGGTGGGAGGCTTATGAGAGAAGTAGGCTGGTTAGTGCAGCGCCACTTACTTGGTAGGAGTTCACTGTTCTCTTCTTGGAGAATTTTGTGCCGCAGTCTCACAGAGAGGAGCTGCATAGACAGTTTGAGCAGTTACGTCAGGATGATATGTCCATGACACAGTAGGAGATAAGGTTCTTTGAGTTGGGTCGTCATGCAGTATGGTTAGTTCCCACATATAGGGAGAGGATCAGGAGGTTCATCAATGGCCTCACCTTTCAGCTATGAGTTCTTATGACTAGAGAGAGGGTATTTGGTGCTACATTTGAGGAGGTTGTCAACATTGCTCCATAGATTGAGATGGCCCGCAGTAAGGAGCGGGTTGAGAGGGAAGGAAAGAGGTCTCGTGGATCAGGTGCTTTTAATGGTGTTCTATCTAGAGGTCAGTTCCACCACGTCATGGGTCGTCATTATAGGCATGCTCAAACGGCTCGCCCAGTTCACCGTGGTGCATCGTATGGCCATGTTTCTCACAGTTCTCATCAGGGTCACTCATCTATTAGTGCCCTTCCAGCTCAGGGTCCGTCTCATGCACCATTAGCTCAGGGTTCATCTATGTCGGCCCTTCTAGCAGTTATCCCGGTGCTCGGGGCTCCCTTCAGTCCCCATCGCCATTTGCAGGGAGGGGTTGTTTTGAGTGTGGAGATATGGGTTACATCAAGAGGTATTTTCCCCACCTTTTGGGAGGTTAAGCTCAGTAGAGGAGTCAACCCCCGACTTTAGCACCCGTTACTTCACCACCCGCCCAGCCAGCTCGGGGTGGAGCTTAGTTAGTTAGGGGTCTCCCTAGATGGGGAGGCCGATCAGGGGGCGGCGAGGCCCGATTCTATGCTGTCCCCACCAGACTAGATGCCATTGCTTCGAATGCTGTGATCACAAGTATTGTACTAGTTTGCCATATGGATGCCTCTATATTATTTGACCTGGTTCCACTTATTCATATGTGTCCTCGTATTTTACCCATTATCTGGATATGCCTCGTTAGTCTCTAGTTTCATCTGTTCATGTATCTACGTCGGTAGATGATACTATCATTGTGTACCGTGTATACAGGTCGTGTGTAGTGACTATTGGGGTTCTGGAGACTAGATTAGATCTCTTGTTGCTTAGTATGGTCAATTTTGACGTGATTTTGGGTATGGATTGGTTGTCTCCATGTCATGTTGTTCTAGATCTTCACTCTAAGACTGTGACATTGGCGATGCTGGGGTTGCCGAGGGTTGAGTGGAGCGGCTCTATAGACTATGTTCCCAGTAGAGCGATTTCATACTTGAAGGCTCAGCGGATGGTTGAGAAGGGTTGTCTATGATATTTGGCCTTTGTGAGGGATGCTAGTGCAGAGACCCCTACTATTGATTATGTTCCGGTGGTGCGAGATTTCCTAGATGTGTTTCGTGCAGACTTATCAGGCATGCCACCTGACAGGGATATTATCTTTGGTATTGATTTGGTGTCGGGCACTCAGCCCATTTCTATTCCATCGTATCATATGGCACCGCCTGAGTCGAAGGAATTGAAGCAGAAGCAGCTACTTCAGGAACTCCTTGATAAGGGGTTTATTCGGCCTAGTGTGTCGCCTTGGGGTGCACCAGTTCTATTTGTGAAGAAGAACCATGTTTTAGGCACTCATGTATGCATTAGATACCATGTTCCTAAGGATTTTTCGCTTTCAGCATGTCTGTTTTCAACAATACTCTGTTAAACGCCTAGTTAATATGTATCTAATCTAATAATATTGTTAAAATCTGATTAATTAGTTTAAAACGTTTCTGCAAATGTATTACTCTGCACATCTTTAAAATCAGAGCTAAAATCTGCATGTTCACCTTTAAAACAAATAAGCAGTTTATACGCTCGCCTAGGCAAACCTTAGGCCAAATACGCACTAAAACCAAATTAATCGTTTTACACTTGGCTGATATTAGAACTAATTAGTCTCTTTTGAAATCCTTAATATTTTGCTGCCTTCACTCTTGTTTTAATCCCTTTCTGAAGTTTACCCTATTTTTCCTAAAACCCCTACTCTATGTTCAAATCACCGATCATGCATTCACTTCCTCTTTGCTGATGTTTATTAGACTCCTGCTCCATGTGTTGTTCGAATTACTGGATTTTAGAATCAGTTCACTCTCTTCAAGATCATTCTGTTTGAATTCTTCTTCTGTTTTAAAATTATTGTGTTTTGAAATTGTGCACTCACTCTCTTTTTTACTTAAACTACTTTAAACTACTGGTTCTTGCCCTATTTTGAATTATTGGATTTCAAAGTAAGTCACTCATGTTTGAAAATACTATGCTTTATTTAAAATCTTGCTTTACTTCTGATTATCGATTTTCTAAAAGTTATTCGTCTCTTTTTATTGAAGACTTCTAAACTGATACGCACGTTTCAATTCCTGGTATTATCTTTAAATTACTAGATTTTTAATCAATCACTCTTCTCAAAAGTATTCTGTCCTTTTAAACTTCATGCTTTATTACTGAGTTTCAAGAAACCCAAAACCTACTATTTTCCAACTTAAAACTCCTGTCTTTGAGACCTTGGTTATGTTTGAGATGTGATATTTATGTGTTTACCTGTGGAGGGATCTGTGAGCCCTTTAACTGCCTTTATGTGTTCCTATATTTGTAGTCCTATTTGCTTTACATGTCGCTTAGAATTTTATCCTTTTAAAGCCTAGGGGTTCAGTCTAGTACTCACATTGTAGGATTAGTAGTCCTAAATACTCTCCAGGACTTATAGGATGGGACGGGTAATAGCACGCAATAAGATTTTGTGACCAGTACGCGCTTCTTTAAATAACCTCTATGGTGTGGGAATGGATAGAATACAGATATGATGACCGGTGTGTTAATACCACGTGTAGCACCTCATTGAGGATGTGACATACCCGCTATTGCATTGATGTGATCTGTATTACTTTGAACCTAGGACAATTCTTTTCAAATGTTTTTACTCTAATGTTTTCCAAAACCTTTAAAGATTTTCATACTTTTTTTAAATCCCCTCTTATATGAACCTTACTTGCTATTTGTTTACCGTCCAAATTCAAAAAACTTCTTGGCTGGGAGCCATAGTTGTGAACCTTGATGGGTGCCTAACACCTTCCTCTTAGGATAACTTCAAGCCCTTGCCCAATCTCTGGTAATGCAAACTAGTTCATGAGTTATCTACTCTAGGTGCCCTAACGAACCACAAAATCGTTAGGTTGCGACTCATCCTTAAACCTCTTCCTTTAAGGAATTTTCCAAAATGTCATAAACCCGATCTCTCCGCACCTGGCCCGTTCGAGGAAAAAGGGGGCGCGACAGAATGGAGACTCTGCTGGGGATCTTCCCTAGGCTTACACCATTACAGGTTGTCTTGTGAATTTGGACCTTTCAATTTCTGTTTAAATGCTCACACCCTTTCCTATTCCCTGTTATATGTGATTAACTATTTAATCCCGCAAGTATTTATTTCTCCTAAACAAAACTGACATATCTTTGTGTTTTCCTTGTAACTGCTTTCAATTATAACTGCCGCATTTCCTTTCTCTACCGCTTTCCTTAAATGTGAAAATACATTCCTACTTGTTTAAATGTTCTTTATTGCAGATCATGCTCCGCATTCATATTCCACTCGTGATCATATAGCAACGTTTACAATGAGTGGTTGCACAATTCTAATATTACTACCCTAAATTCGGAAAGGCATATTTTCGGTAAAACTAGTTGATCAGTGGTGCAGTCGATAGTTCCGTGCCTTCTCCCTTTAGTTTTCCGCTTAAAGGTACCGGTCTAAAACCCTATAGAAACCTTACTCTATTGTATGTTGCATGCATCATGGTCAAACCTAACCAGGCTAACGTATTGTCGCACAACAGCCTTTAAGATAGCCTTGTCCAAAGTCCATTGGGTTTCCCTGGAACCCAAACGGATGCCTTCACGTTCTGTGCATTTATTTGGAGAACTAAATGCTCATGCTAATTATTGATGTTAAATAGTCGAGTCTGGTGGGGGTAAGGTCCTTACATGTTTGTTTTGCAGAATGAGGCACGAGGTCCCCAAATTCGGCATGGTCACCAATATCCACCCCAAACTACTAAACTGGTGGGAGGATCTTCACTCCAGTGAAAAAACAGTCGTCAGAAAATACTTGGACAACCTGCCCTCTCTTCTGGATATTCAGCCTAAAAACATGATGATAGAAGCTGCTACACTGTTTTGGGACTGGGATCGGTCGGTCTTTCGCTTTGGAAACAATAAGATGACACCATTGCTAGAGGAAATAGGAGGGTTAGCCGGTTTAGCTTAGGAGTCTCCAGGGTTATTGATGCCTGAAAACTGTACAGGCCGAGGTTTTCTCAAGATGATGGGACTAAAGAAAAATCCAGACTTGGTCTGCTTGAAAGACTCATACATCCCCTTTGACTATTTGTACAAGAGGTATGGTCGTTGCCAGTCTTACTGCACTCATCAGGAAGAGTTCTCCCTTACTTCTCTGGGGCACATTCACCGCCGGGTATTCGTCTTTATAGTATGCTTCTTGGGTCTGATGGTGTTCCCGACAAAGAAAGAAAGAATTCACACCAGGTTGGCTATGGTTACCAAGACTCTGATGGAAGGGATTGATGGGCAAGACTTCAGTATCGTGCCAATGATAATTGTTGACATGTACTGAGCCTTGGAAAAGTGTCAACGAGGGGCAAAATATTTCGAGGGTTGCAATCTGTTACTCAAGTTATGGCTCACTAAGCATTTGCAAAAGGGCGACTACAGTCAGGACAACCATAGGACAATTTGGGATGATCATATTGCTTTCCATCATCCAAAGCATATGAACTACATCCCCGACATGTTTTCCCAGCCGGAAAATGCTAATGGATGGGCCGAGTTACTAGGAAACTTGACCGAGGATCAGATTAAGTGGATGATTGAGTGGTACCCAACCGATGAGTTCATCATCCGAACTCGAGACACCCCATTTCTGATATTGATTGATCTAAGAGGGACGTATCCTTACGTCCCGATCCAAGTCATGAGGCAGGCAGGAAGGAAGCAAGTTATACCAAGGGTCGAGAAGATGAGTCATCTCAGGGCAGATTTCCAAAACGACGACAGCCCTCATAAGTGCCAAGCTCAGCGTTTGTTGCACTGTAAGATCCGGTTAGAAAACGACACTATTGAACCCGACAGGTATCATGCTGGTTACTCTCCTTATTATCCGGGATGGTTGGAAGATAACTGGGTGGAAGTATCGAGCCAGGGTTTGCTCGAGGCCACAGGGTCATAGATGAGAAGGCTGTGGCAACGACTTGACTCAACCAGTTGCGCAAGAAGCTCCGTGATTGTGAAGAAGATCATCACAAGATACACGAGGCCAACAAGAAGCTGATAGAGGAATGGAAAGACATGGCCATCACCTCCACCCAGAGGCTAGCACACTTGGAGCGAGTCATAGTCGACTTAGAGGAGAAGTTCAGTGGAGGATCGAGACCTGTCAGAAGGCCGAGGGAGCCGAAGGAGGAATTCTAGCCAGGACCTACTTGCTGCTGGGACTCCGCGAGTGGGGACACTGATCAAGGCAAGCAGAGATGCCGAGTCTGGGGAACGTCCTTCTAGGACCAAGTAAATAGGATTGTCTTTACTTTGCCTTCTGATGTAATAAGGCCACGGGCCATTAGTGACATTTTATATTTTTTGCATTCTTAGAGTCGTGTTGGATTTGTCTATTTTATTATCAATAAAATGAGGCATTTAGCATCTTAATTCTCCAAATTAATTTGTTGCTAGGCCTACCTCGGGCTCAAGAGGTTCCCCAATTTAGGATACGCTTTACATTTCTGCACTACGTGTTTAAATATCTCTTATGACTCCTCACTAACTTCATTACTTTTTTGTTTTTGTTTTCTTTATTTATTATTCCCCTCCCCAAAGGTTTGTTCGTGCATTCTGGCATCATCCGCCTACCGCACAAGATCGAAGGGCCCTCATCCTACTCCTCCTCCTAGTCCTCCCAAAGGAAAAAATCAAGGTTAAAATAAGATGGCAGAGGCAACCGGCGTCAGAAAAGACAACAGGGATGAACAGGTTGAGATCACTGATGGTCGGGGTATTCAGGTTCTGCAAGAGGGCATGTCTCCACTAGAGAAGAAGATGCTGAATTTCCAAAATGCTCCAAACCCCACTTTACCACAAAACATCCCTAAACAACCAAATCACCCCAAGGACCAAGTTCCGGTAGCACAATGCAATGCATGTCACCATAACACTCCACCTCTCCAAGATCAGACAAAAGACCACTTCCAGGCCTACAATAATCTCATTTATGTGGAAACTGTAGCCCATTCCACACCGTATACCCTGAATCTGACGAGAAGGATAGGCTCATCAGGAAATCGGTCGAGGAACTCAAGAAGTTGACCAACCAAGTTTAGGGCGTCGAAAGAGTTAAAGGGATTGAGAGGATGAACTATGAAGATCTTTGCATACAGCCTGATGTCGAACTGCCCAAGGGGTAAAAACCTCCTAAGTTCGAGATGTTCGATGGTACTGGTGATCCAAGAGTCCATTTGAGAACTTACTGCGACAAATTGGTTGGCATGGGAAAAGATGAAAGAATCCGCATGAAACTCTTCATGAGGAGTTTGAAAGGAGATGCATTGTCTTGGTACATCAGCCAGGATCCAAAAAAATGGACTAATTGGGTAAGCATGGCAACGGACTTCGTGGATTGATTCAGGTTCAACACGTAGAATGCAACGGACTTCATGGATTGATTTAGGTTCAACACGTAGAATGCTCCGGATATTCTACATCCAAAATTTAAAGAAGAAGCCAACGGAGACCTTTCGCGAGTATGCTACTCATTGGAGTCAGAAGTTGCCAAGGTTAGGGCAGCCTTAGAAGAGGAACAAATGAAGAAATTCTTTGTACGATCTCAGGATCCTCAATATTACGAGCGGCTGATAATGGTCGAAGGTCACAAGTTCTCTGACATCATCAAATTGGGAGAGCGAATCGAAGAGGGCATAAAAAGCGGTATGGTTACCAACTTTGAAGCTTTACAGGCTACTAATAAAGCTCTGCAGTCTGGTGGTGTGTCCAAGAAAAGGGATGTGGGAGCCATAATGGTTGCCCAACAAGCCAAGTCCACGCCCAAATACCAAGTACATCCAGCACCCTTATTCACATACCAACCAGCTCCAAGTTACCAAGCACCTTCACCTCAATACCAAGCACCCTCACCCGCATATCAAGATCCACCACCCACATATCAGCCTACCTCGCCCTAATACTCCCAACCAGCCCCCGTTTACAATGCCTATAATTCCCAACCTTCTCACTACCAATCACCACCTACTTGCCAAAACTTCCCAAGACCTTGCCCTAACTTCGACCGTCGCCCTCCAAAACAGTATACTGCCATAGGCGAGCCCGTTGATCAACTATATGAAAATCTCAAAGCCGCCGGTTACGTCACACCCATTCCTGCTGCCACCCCTGAGAACCCTTCTCAGCGGATCAACCCAAACAAATCCTGTGCTTACCACTCTGGCATGAAGGGACACACAATCGAGGAATGTCGTTCCTTGAAAGACAAGATACAAACCCTCATAGATAACAAGATCATTGTAGCCAAGGACCCTGCTCCTAATGTTCGCAATAATCCGCTGATAGACCATAAAGGTGGTGTCCATATGATTGAAGTTGATGATGATTGGGATCCTGAGGGATCAATTGGGCTGATTGCAGAGGGTGATCCGAAGAAGCCTGCAATTACTCTCAACCCAATTATGGTTCAGATGCAACCATCTGAGGATACTGAGGTAAACATGTCCATTCCACTCGAGTTTGAATATATGACCGCCCACAAAGGAAAAGGCCCTAGTGCCGATCAAAGTTGAGTTTGTACGACCACTCGAAGTAGCAGTCTGGCCGCCTATAACATATACTCTAGTGGGAATGAGGATGACCACACCTATTCCAGTGGCAATGTCAACAACGCCACCCTTTTACTCAAGCGCCATCCCATGAGACTACACAGTTGAAGCAGGGAGAAAGGGTAAAAGCAAGTCTGAGGAAGCCATTGTTGCACAGGGTATGACCAGCACTGGCAGAGTTTATACCCCTAAACATTAGGCTGAATCTAGCAAGCTGGCCCCCGACCGTCCTCTCACCATTAAGACAGGTTCAGACAATCATTGGAGAAAGATCCAAGCCAAGGAGTACTCAATCCTCGACCAATTGAACAAGACACCAGCTCAGATATCTATCCTCTCTCTATTACAGAATTCTGAGACGCACAGGAGCGCCTTGCTGAGAGAGCTGAGTGAGGAATACGTACCAGACAATATCACCAGCGAGGAGATGGCAAACATGGTGGGCCAGGTTCTGCAAATCCACAAGATTACTTTCCATGAAGATGAGCTGCCGCCCGAGGGGTTAGGGCATAATAGAGCACTGCACATCACTGTGCAATGTGAGGACCACTTCATTACAATGATCTTAATTGATGGGGGTTCCAGCCTCAACATTTGTCTGCCACACTCAAGAATTGGGCAAAAGCCTACATGATATAAAAGAAGGAAATATCAATCTAAAGGCCTTCGATGGTTCGCAGAGGTCCACCATGGGATAAATCACCTTGTGCTTACAGATGGGACAAACCTGGTTCGATGTAGACTTCTAAGTGATAGACATGCCTGCATCCTACAACTTGTTGTTAGAGCGACCTTGGCTACACGTCGGTGGGGCCGTGGCATCAACCCTACATCAAGCATTGAAGTTTGAATGGAACCATCAAGAGGTAATCATTCATGGCGGCGGTAGCAACCATATCTACGGTCGCCAGACTTTTTCGGTCATTGATGGGAGAAGGAAGCTGGGTGGAGAAATATACCACAACATTGAACGAGTTAATGCCATTGATAAGGACAAATGGTGGGACAGTAAGATCGAGAGGATCTTGAAGTGGAAAGGATACGAGCCAGGAAAAAGGGCTCGGTAAAAATCTCCAGGGAATAACGAAGCCAATAACATTCAAGAATCACGGTACCACTTTCGGGCTGGGGTATGAGTACACTTGGAAGGAATTCAAGGACTAGTCGCCACCATGGAGAAATCCTTAATACCCATTGGAGTAGCCGATACCTCACCTGGAGCAAACTTTCCCACAAGCTGATATCATCTGCAGTACAGACGAAGAGGAAGCATTAGCGGCAATGAGGGATTTATTTTTGGACGATGATGACATGAACTGCTGTGTCATTATTGAAGAGAAGGGGGAGGAAGGCCCTTCCATACAGGTCGTGAGCAGAGGATCATATCTTAAGAATTGGTCTGTCAGGACGACCAAAGCCCGTCGAGCTATGGGGTAGCAAGGCTAACAAAACAAGCGTTTATTTACAGCTTATTTATTTAAAAAAAATTCTTCCTTTTCGCATTTTTACTTTCTGCAAGAAAGAGCTCCTATGTTCAAACGATTATTGAATTTATCAAAGAATTTGCAGTTTCTCTATAAATCGTATATTTACTTGCTATTGTTTTCCTCCCCATTACTTTATTTACACAGCTTTATTATTACTTATCTTGATGAACCGACGAATTTGACATGCAATGAGGCAACGCAACAAACGGATTCTTATTCAGACGAGGATGATATACCTGCGGATATTGTTAAAGAGGTCGAGAACTTTGAGAATAGACCTAAGTCTAACTTGGACGAGACTGAGGTTGTCAACTTGGGAAACGAAGAGAACGTCAAAGAAACACGCATCAGCGTTCATCCGCCATTAGAAAAGGAGAAATATATAGAGTTTTTGAGAGAATATAAGGTCATATTCGCCTGGTTGTATGATGACATGACTAGCCTCAGTACATCTATTGTGGCCCACAAGTTGCCAACTGATCCGACATGCCCACTGGTGAAGCAAAAGCTTAGGAAGTTCAAACCAGACATGAGCTTGAAAATCAAAGAAGAGGTCACCAAGCAGATCAACGCCAGGGTTCTCCGGGTGGTTGAATACCCGACATGGTTAGCCAACATCGTGCCTGTGCCAAAGAAAGATGGGAAGGTTAGAGTTTGTGTCGACTACCGGGATCTCAACCGGGCCAGTCCGAAGGAAAACTTCCCCTTGCCAAATATATACATCCTAACTGACAACTGCGCCAAGCATGAGCTGCAGTCCTTTGTAGATTGTTTCCCGGGGCTACCATCAGATTTGGATGGACGAGGAAGATGCTGAGAAAACGGCCTTTATTACGCCGTGGGGAGTGTATTGTTACAAGATGATGCCATTCGGTCTGAAGAATGCAGAGGCCACTTATGTGAGGGCCATGACTACTATATTCAACGATATGATTCACAAGGAGATCGAGGTATATGTGGACGATGTCATCATCAAATTGAAGAAAGGCACTGACCATATGGAAGATTTGAGGAAGTTCTTCAACAGGTTAAGGAAGTACAATTTGAAACTTAACCCTGCAAAGTGTGCATTCGGGGTTCCTGCTGGCAAGTGGTTGGGGTTCATTGTCAGTCGCCGAGGAATAGAACTGGATCCATCAAAGGTCAAAGCCATCCAAGAATTGCCGCCGCCAAAGAAAAAGAAGGATGTTATGAGTTTCCTGGGGAGGCTCAATTACGTCAGCCGGTTCATAGCCCAGTCTACCATCATTTGTGAACCAATTTTTGAAGATGTTGAGAAAGGATACTGCAACCAAATGGACGAAGTATTGTCAAAAGGCCTTCGATAGAATCAAGGAGTACCTCTCAACACCACCAGTCCTGGTACCACCCGAGCCAGGTAGACCTCTGTTACTTTACCTTGCTGTGTTAGATGGAGCTTTTGGTTGCGTTCTTGGGCAACATGACCAAACAGGAAGGAAAGAGTAGGCCATTTACTATCTTAGCAAGAAATTCACTCCATATGAAGCCCGGTACTCTTTATTGGAACGAACTTGCTGTGCTCTGACTTGGATCGCACAAAAGTTGAGGCACTATTTTTGTGCATATACAACGTACCTCATATCACGGATGGATCCGTTGAAATACATCTTTCAGAAGCCCATGCCCACTGGCAAACTGGCCAAATGGCAAATCCTGTTAAGTGAGTTCGACATTATTTACGTGACTCAGAAGGCGGTCAAGGGACAAGCATTAGTAGATCATCTCGCTGAAAATCCTGTGGACGGGGAATACGAACCATTAAAAACGTATTTTCCCGATGAAGAAGTGGCATTCGTAGGAGAGGACATTGAAGAATCCAACGATGGTTGGAGTATATTCTTTGATGGGGCCGTAAACTTCAAAGGCGTAGGTATTGGGGCAGTCTTAATATCAGAAATTGGTCAGCACTATCCACTATCCGCCAAACTCAGGTTCCCCTACACCAACAACATGGCTGAATATGAGGCCTGCATCTTGGGGCTCAACTTGGCCATCGACATGAACGTTCAGGAGTTATTAGTGATTGGTGATTCAGACCTATTGATACACCAAGTACATGGAGAATGGGCGACCAAGAATTCCAATATACTACCATATCTACATCGTGTACAGGAGTTGAGAAAGAGGTTCACAAAGATAGAGTTCCGGCACGTCCCCAGAATCTAGAATGAGTTCGCCGATGCATTGGCTACCTTTTCATCCATGATCCAGCATCTAGACAAGAATTTCATCGATCCCATCCTAGTGGGGATCCAAAATCAGTCGGCCTACTGCGCCCATGTTGAAGAAGAAGCAGAAGAAAAGCTTTGGTTTCATGATATCAAGGAGTACTTAGCAAAGGGAGAATATCCAGAACTTGCAAACGCTACTCAGAAACACACACTTCGAAGGTTGTCAAACAATTTCTTTCACCGCGCAGGGATCCTGTATAGGAGGACTCCTGATTTGGGTTTACTAAGGTGTGTCGAAGCAAAAGAAGCAACAAAACTACTGGAGGAGGTACATGCGGTCCTCATATAAACTGGTTCATTCTAGAAAAAAGATAATACTTCGGGTCGGTTATTTCTGGATGACCATGGAAACGGATTGTATCCAGTATGTCCGAAAATGCCACCGTTGTCAGATACATAGGGATATGATAAAGGTACCTCCCAGTGAGCTTAATGCAACAAGTTTGTCATGGCCGTTCGCCGTTTGGGGCATGGATGTTATTGGACCAATCGAGCCTGCCTCCTCCAACGGACACAGGTTTATTCTGGTTGCCACTGATTAATTTACCAAATGGGTCGAAGCAGCCTCTTACAAAGCAGTTACGAAGAAAGTCGTGGCCGAATTTGTCCGCGACAGCATTGGTTGTCGATTCGGAGTTCCAGAGTCAATCATTACCAACAATGGTTCCAATCCAAACAGTGACATGATGAGAGCCATGTGTGAAACCTTCAAGGGCAAACACAAGAATTCCATAACATACAGACCTCAGATGAATGGAGTCGTTGAGGCTGCCAACAAGAATATCATGAAGATATTGAGAAAGATGATAGAGAAGCACAAGCAATGGCATGAGAAGTTGTCATTCGCCTTACTGGGATACCGCACCACAGTCCGCACATCAACTGGGGCAACTCCTTACATGTTGATTTATGGTACAGAAGCCGTTATTCCTACCGAGATCGAAATTCCATCCTTGAGAATCATACAAGAAGCTGAGCTCTGCGATGCAGAGTGGGTACGAAGTCGTTATGATCAATTGGCCCTCATAGATGGAAAAAGAATGAACGCAGTTTGTCATGGTCAGCTATACCAGAATAGAATGAACATAGCCTTCAATAAGAAAGTCAAGCCAAGACGATTCGCACCGGGGCAGCTGGTGTTAAAGAAGATCTTTCCTCACCAAGACGAAGAAAATGGGAAATTCTCTCCCAATTGGCAAGGCCCGTACATGGTTCACCGAGTGCTGACAGGAAGAGCACTCATACATGCAGAAATGGATGGAGAAATCTTGCCAAAGCCAATCAACTCAGATGCAGTCAAGCGCTACTATGTGTAACTTTCATGCTTTTATCAAATGTTGTAAATTGAACTACGCCTGACCTGATTCCCGTTTAAGAGGGGATACGTAGGCAGCCCTATGGGTTCGGTCACATTTTAATAAAAATTTTATTTCCCCCACGAATGGAAACTGGGGCAGAATTTTGAGGAGGGACCTCAAAATTCCGAAGCAAATGAAGCCAAGCACCGCACAAGCAACAGCCAGAAGCATTCACCTATCAAACTAGGGCAAAATTTTGAGGAGGACCCTCAAAATTCCATAGCAAGAGAAGTTGCAATGACTTGAACCGCGTCGTGTCGGTTCATCCAAGGAAATTACTTTAAATTATATGTTATATTTTTATAAAATCATGCATATTTTCTTCTCAAAACAACTTGTTTAGCAATTCTACCCCTGTGATATGAACAACGAAGTCCTAGTTATCAACCAGACATGCCAAGCCGAGCCAGTGGGGATGCAAACTAACCCCCCCCCCTCCCCCCCTTACAGAAATCACAATTTTTTCATTGGATGCAGGCACAAAGATGGCAAAAACCTAGAACACATTACTATCTTCACAAGATGCATATTTCTTAAGGACACGCTCTCAAACTCGTCGCACATGCCGACGCTTACTATCATCACAAACAACGCTTATTCATCATAATCGTATCACCGCAGTTTATCATCAACTAAGAACTCTTATTGTCGTTTATTTTCCCACACTTTATAAGGATATTTTGCCTTTCGAGACTAAACATTGTCTCCCCCTGCATTTTATTTCTTGCACTTCATAAGGCTACCATTCTGCCTTTAGAGGTTCTACGCTACCTCCCCTGTATTTTATTTCCTACATTGCATAAGGCTACCATTCTGCCTTCCGAGGTTCTACGCTACCTCCCCTGCATTTCATTTTCTGCTTTGTATAAGGCTACCATTCTGCCTTCTGAGGTTCTACGCTACCTCCCCTGCATTTTATTTCCTGCATTGCATAAGGCTACCATTCTGCCTTCCGAGGTTCTACGCTACCTCCCCTGCATTTTTATTTCTTGCACTGCATAAGGCTGTCATTCTGCCTTCCGAGGATCCACACTACCTCCCCTGTATTTTAATTCATTGCATTAAAGCTCCTATCTACCTCTTCAAAGATACCACCTTTCGTGACATTATTTATTTTATGCTTCTCTCGGGCTAAGCTCTGCCCCTCTTTTCTTTCGCAAATCGCAAGACTAAACTCTGTCTTGTTAGCCTAATATTACTGCATTCTTCATGGGCTAAAATATCGTCAACTTGTCCAAAGGAGTCATGGTTCGGAGGCACCATCCTCATGGCCCGACAACTTCATTTAATAGTCTTTGAATCCCGCACCAAGCGATTCATGGCCCAGGACATCATGGTCTAAGGACAATCATCCTCAATTGTCCAAAGACATCATTCATAGTCCAACGGGAACTTGCATCATGTTTATATTATGCACGATATATGCTTGTTATTTATTTGCAGGTAATCCAGCCGGAACAGCCAACCAGGCAGGAGCGGACCGCTCCAGTTCTCCGATACAACCCCGTAAGACCTTCCTACTTTACCTTACCTCGCACCTTGTGTCCGTTCTTGTGAAACATCAGCGGTATATTTCGTCGATGCCTTCGGAACTACATACGGCCTGATTCCTGTAAAACCAGGGATATGTAGGCAGCTCAGAAGCCAGGGTGCGGCCTAATTCTCTCNAGCGGTATATTTCGTCGATGCCTTCGGAACTACATACGGCCTGATTCCTGTAAAACCAGGGATATGTAGGCAGCTCAGAAGCCAGGGTGTGGCCTAATTCTCTCCCACGATTTCCTCTCGGTCAAAATTGGCCATCATATCTTTACCCGACAACTCTTTCATCCTTCTCGGGTAAAGAGGGGCAGCTGTTGATACCCAATTTTTCCTCAAATTATTTTCAAACTTACATATAAGCCCTCAAAATTACTCTTTGTAATAATGAGTGTTTTTCCCTATTTTTCCATATTTTTATTAAATTATTTTCCTGTTTATTTTAATATTTCATATTTAAATAATTCATAAATTATGCTAGAAATAATTTTAAAATATTTCCCTGCTCAGTATGTTATTTATAATCATTTTTTTATCTAGTGAAACTCAATTCTTTCACAAATTAGCCAATTGGGTCTTATTTAATTTCAATTACAACAATTTTAGAACTATGGCCCAATTGGACATTTTGCACTATTTCAATTCGAAATTTATGCATTTTTACCCCTAATATTAGTTAATTACTGTGATTTCACCTATTTTAACTTAATTTCTTTTTTATATAATTATTGGCTATTTTAATTAATTAATTATCTATTTTATTGGGTATTCAACATCTAGCCACATTTATTTTAATTTTAGCAACATTTTAACCCAATCTTTAGACCCAATTACCCAACCCATCATACCACTAAACGACACAGCCCAAATCAATTCTCTACTCGGCCTAACCCCCAATTAATCTAAGTCGTTGATCAAATGACATCAACGGCCCAGATCCGTTCTTACCATAATTAACTCCTAACTACTCCTTCCCCGACCCCTCATTCTTAGAGACCAACTCTCTCTATCTCTGGTCTCTCTCTCTTCCTTCTTTCTAGAACCTTCCTTGTTCACCTCCTTCTACAATGAAGTTTCTCTCTTCTCTGGCCACCTCCGACCACCATCCTTTCGACCACCAGCCTCCATGACTCCTCATTTCTCCGGTTCACCTCGTCTCTGAGACCTTTAAGGGTTTCGACCATGCCCAACTCACTACTGAAGCTCCTGCTTGGGTTGTTTCCGGCCTTTCTCCGGTGGGGTTTTGACTCGATTATGCTATAACCACCACTATCCCTGAGTTTCACGGCAGGTTCCCCTATTTTTCTCTGGTTTCTTATGAAACCCTAATTTTGGCTTAAACCTCTTAAATCTATGTATTTTTAATGATTTAAACTTATTCTCTTATGTTTTACACTATTCTCAACTCGATCTCTAAGATTCTTCAGTTTTAAAACTTTTTGGTTTCCTTTCAAACTAGGGTTTCTCAAAACCTCTTCTGTGCTAGTTTTTAACTGAGTTTCCTTTCGTTCTTAAGTCTTCTCTCTACATATCGTGATGATTTTGTGACTTTTTATCTTGTTTATGTTAAAAGCCCTAATTTTTTGGACTTCTGTGTTTGGCTCTTCTTGCTGCTTGATTCCTGCTAGATTTTCTGTAATTATCATGCTTCGAATGAGTCTTTAGTTTACTTGTATCATCTCTGCGTGATTATATGTTTGTTCATCCCTTGCCTCTTTCTGTCAATGTTGCTAAGTCTGCTTGTTTGCTACAATTGTTTTCCTTACTTATTTATATGATGAAGTATGGTGTTATAACTCTCTCTTGACTGATTCTGATTCCCTTATTTGATGGTTTAAAAGTTTCTTTAAAACCCTAGAATGCTACTCGTTTGTTTAAATTGATTGATTTTACTTAATCACTCCTTAATTGGAGTTCCTGAACCTAGTCTCAATTGTTTTCCCTATTGCTTAGTAAATCTGATTCTTTCCTTGATTGAGTCTTGACTGATTTTTACTTTTCCATATGCAACTATATGTTTTACTGTTTGAATTTGAATCCCTTTACTTTAGGGAGTGATTTTTTTGGTTAACAGATCTTGATTATTTCCTTACTTAGTATGATGCTGACTTCATTTCCCTTATTTGATATTTGCATGCTAATTGTTCGAACTTAACCCCTTCAATTAAGGGGTACTTATGTTGATTTTACACTATTTGAATATTCTCCCAAGCTACATATGGTAACTTTCCTTATGTACTGCCTGTTACTGTTGATTTTAACTCGACTCCTTAAATTAAGGGAGTATCTTTGCTGATTTTACACTGATTGATTCTGAGCCCCCCTAATCACTACTTGACTTTGATTTTTACCTTATTTACTGCTTGTTTTCAAACTATATATACTTCTGCTCTTTCATTAAACAAAAAACGAGCAACATCACCGTTCTAAGCCTTCTTGTGCTAAAACTCTTTCTTTCTTATAAAGCTCTTTGCTCTACTACTGCTCTCTTTTGCTCTTGTCTACTATTAGCCGGCTGTAATCCAAGGCTAACCATTGTGCTCATTTTGCTCTTTCATTCTTCCTGCCCTTTCCTCACTGGTATGTTCTAATTAATATTCCAGTTTCAAACCAATGTGTTTACTATTATTTCAGTTTGTCGTCTTCTTGACTTTCTTCTATTTGTGTTTCTACTGTTCAACATGTGATTAATCTCTTGTTTTTCTCTATTAGTACTTACCATGCCTTATCTCTTTAGGACTTATATGCTTTGGCTTAGTTAATTATGTTTACATATGTTCTGTTTATTCCGATATGCATCTATTAGGTTGTTCAACATCCTGTTTAGTTTAACTCTACTATCCCCTGATCCCCTGAACCTCTCTGATTTGTGCAACTATGTCTAAACACGTTTATTAAATCTATGTATCTCCTCCTGATTGTTATGTGGCTTATTTGTCCCCTATTCCCATTGCCCTTGTGTGCAACTATGTATTACTGAACTTGTTTGATTGGTCTGGTACTTCTGTTTGTTTCTAGAGGTTAGTTCTAAAAGAAACTCTTCAGTTTATAAAGTCTCTCAACTTAATCTTGTCTTTTCAAAAACTCTGTTCCTCTTTTAAACTCACTCCTCACACCTCACACTATTCCTAGAAAACTTAGGTTCTACCCCCTTAGTGTGAGCATTGCTTAGGGAACCCATGAGTTCCCTCTGAACTTTGACACACTAAGGCTGGTAATTCCACACTGCACATTCTTAATTTTGGCAATTATATCTGGGTGTTGGTATTGGCTAGGGACCCACGAGGGCCCTAGGGAGCTTTGCCGCACCCAGACCATGTAAGGTTGTGAAACTCGAATGGATCGAGGTTGGAAGAATGGGTCTGATTGAAGGTTCCCTATACAAGTAGCTTCTTGTTTTCTTCTAATGATGTAATTCGTTATTCTTGGCTTGTAATAACTTGTAAACAGATATTGGGGCTTGATAGTGAATATGGGAGGGAGTTATGCATGTTTAGTATAGTAATGGGTAGAAATCATGACCATAGGATTTATTTCCCTATATGTGCAATAAACATCCTGTTTAGAACATGCATTAGAAATCATGCTTAGGTTCTTATTTAAGCATATATATTATATTCATGACATCTCACAAGCCCTGCTCATAGTTAAAAACTCTAATAAAGTAATAAAACTTCCATAATGTTATTGCTACTGCATCTTCATAAGCACCACATTTGGAAACCATGTTTTAGGCACTCATGTATGCATTAGATACCATGTTCCTAAGGATTTTTCGCTTTCAGCATGTCTGTTTTCAACTATACTCTGTTAAAATCCTAGTTAATATGTATCTAATCTAATAATCTCGCTAAAATATGATTAACTAGTTTGAAACATTTCTGCAAATGTATTACCCTGCACATCTTTAAAATCAGAGCTAAAATCTGCATGTTCACCTTTAAAACAAATAGGCAATTTATACGCCCGCCTTGGCAAACCTTAGGCCTAATATGCACTAAAACCAAATTAATCATTTTACACTTGGCTGATATTAGAAGTAATTAGTCTCTTTTGAAATCCTTAAAATTTTGCTGCATTCACTCTTGTTTTTATCCCTTTCTGAAGTTTACCCTATTTTTCCTATAACCACTACTCTATTTTCAAATCACCGATCATGCATTCACTTCCTCTTTGCTGAAGTTTATTATACTCTTGTTCCGTGTGTTTTTCAAATTACTGGATTTTAGAATCAGTTCACTCTCTTCAAGATCATTCTGTTTGAATCCTTGTTCTGTTTTAAAATTATTGGGTTTTGAAATTGTGCACTCACTCTCTTTTTTACTAAAACTCCTTTAAACTACTAGTTCTTGCCATATTTTGAATTATTGGATTTAAAAGTAAGTCATTCCTATTTGAAATTACTCTGGTTTATTTAAAATATTGCTTTACTTCTGATTACCGATTTTCTAAAAGTTATTCGTCTCTTTTTATTGAAGACTTCAAAACTGCTACGCACCTTTCGATTCCTGGTATTGTCTTAAATTACTAGATTTTTAATCAATCACTCTTCTCAAAACTATTCTGTCTCTTTAAACTTCCTGCTTTATTACTGAGTTTCAAGAAACCCAAAACCTACTATTTTCCAACATAAAACTCATGTTTTAAATCCTGTCTTTGAGACCTTGGTTGTGTTTGAGACATGCTATTTATGTGTTTACCTGTGGAGGGATCTGTGAGCCCTTTAACTGCCTTTATGTATTCCTATATCTATAGTCCTATTTGTTTTACATGTCGCTTAGAATTTTATCCTTTTAAAGCCTAGGGGTTCAGCCTAGTACTCACATTGTAGGACTAGTAGTCCTAAATACCCTCCAGGACTTATAGGATGGAACGGGTAATAGCACGCAATAAGCTTTAGTGACCAGCACGCGCTTCTTTAAATAACCTCTACGGGGTGGGAAGGGTAGAATACAGATATGATGACCGGTGCGCTAATACCACGTGTAGCCCCTCATTAAGGATGTGACATACCGGGTATTGCATTGATGTGATCCATATTACATTGAACCTAGGACAATTATTTTCAAATGTTTTTACTCTAACGTTTCCTAAAACCTTTAAAGATTTTCATACTTGTTTGAAATCCCCTCTTATATGAACCTTACTTGCTATTTGTTTACCGTCCAAATTCACAAAAATTCTTCGCTGGGACCCACAGTTGTGGATCTTGAGGGATGCCTAACACCTTCCCCTTAGGATAACTTCAAGCCCTTACCCAATCTCTGGTAATGCAAACTAGTTCATGAGTTATCTACTCTAGGTGCCCTAACGCACCACAAAATCGTTAGGTGGCGACTCTTCCTTAAACCTCTTCCTTTAAGGAGTTGTCCAGAATGTCATAAACCCGATCTCTCCGCACCTGACCCGTGCGAGGAAAAAGGGGGGGCGACAACGTGATTTGATATGTTTCGGCGTCGTTTATGGAATTTGGAAATTTCAAAGTTCACTAGGCTTGTCCATGTGTAATTCATGTTTTTGGTGTTGTTTGAGGTAATTTGAGGGTTCGACTAAGTTCGTATCATGATTTAGGGATTTTTGGTAAGTTTAGTTGAGGTCTCGAGGGCCTCGGGTTGATTTCGGGTGATTAACGGACTTGGTTTTGAGTTGATGAAGCAGCTGAGTGTTGCTGCTACTGGTGTAACGACACCTGCAGAGTGGCACCGCAGGTGCGAGTTGGAAGAAAAGGGACAAGAGCCGCAGAAGCGGCCAAGGGAGAGGTGAGCAGAGATCGCAGGGGCGAAGATTCTCGCTCACCTGAGCAGTCGCAGAACCAGGCAGAAGGGCGCAGATACGGTTGGTTCCGCAGGTGCGATGACATTTTCCGCACCTGCGCTGTTCGCAAATGCGGTCCAAGGATCGCAGAAGCGAAGTCAGCTGGGTAAGTGCATTCCGCAGAAGTGGAGTTTAGCCGCAGAAGCGGTTCCGCAGGTTCGGATGAGTGGTTGCATGTGCGAAAGGCCTAGGCATAATGTTTAAAAGCAAGGGTTCGCGATATTAGTCTCATTTCAACATTTTGAATTCGGACTTAGGCGATTTTGGAGAGAATTTTCGAGGGGATTACTGATTTAAGATTATTGTACTCATTTTTTATCAATAATCTTGTTTCCCCATTGTTTTTCCCACCTAGATTGTGTGGTGTTGAGGTGAAATTTAGGGGTTTGAGGTTAGGGATTTGGAGAATGAATTTTAGGGATTTGAAGGACCATTTGGTGTCGGATTTTAGTAAATTTGATATGGTTAGACTCGTGAGTGAATGGGCTTTCGAGTTTTGTGACTTTTATCGTATTTAGAGATGTGGGCCCGGTGGTCGGATTTGAGCCGATTTTGGATTTTTAGCTATAATTTAGTATTTTCTTGTGGAATTGTTCCCTTTAGCTTATATTAATTATATCGTACTACTTATGGCTAGATTCGGGATGTTTGGAGACCGATTTGAGAGGCAAAGACATTTTGGAGTAGATTTTTGCCTGGATTGAGGTGAGTAACACTTTCGAACTTGGTTCTAAGGGTTCAAAACCCCACATTATGTATTATGTAATTGGTATTGAGGTGACGCATATGCCAAGTGACGGGCGTGCGGGCGTGCACCGTGGGAATTGTGACTTGGTTGATTCCACGGCACCGTGTAGTGATTTTATTTGGTTGATATCCGTGTTCTCATCATGTGATAAAGTAATCGAGTTGTCGATCATGCTAGATATCATGTTTAGGCTTTATATCGGTACTGTTGGCACCCATAGTGGTCGTTTCTTGCTGTCATCTTACTGATTTCATTGACATTTTGTACTTAGTCATATTTATGCATCTTATATCATATTCCATTCTCTGTTGTTATTTATTGATACGTAATATCATTGTTTTCGTGCTACTTTCATGACATTGTGGGCCCGTGAGTGATACTGGAGAGATCAATGACTGAGTGAAGCCGAGAGCCTGACTATGAGTGATAGTTATGGTATCGGACTGCACGCCGCAGTAGTTATATTGATTTTTGATAGCGCTTGGGCTGAAGGCGCCCCTCCGGAGTCTGTACACACCCCTAGTGAGCGCGATTGACATTATTGAGGGATGGATCTTCTCTGGGCATGGATCTTGTCCGAAGCATCATATACCTGGAGATGGATCTTCTCCGCGGGCTAGATTGGCACTCTTCGGTATTGGGTGACTGATGGTCAGTGATGTATATATTCTAGGACGGATCTTCCGGGGCTGTATGGGCCATATACAGTACCGAGTGGTTGAGTATTTGAGAGAGTGAGCACATGAGGTTGTCAGCATGTGTATTAGCATGTAGAAGTAAAATAGTTATATTCTTCACATTGTTCAGACTTGATCTATTGTACTGTTTTGAACTATCTATTTAACTTGAAAGCATGCCTACGTTTCTGCACTGTTATTTCTATTTTTTACTGTACCGGTTGAGTTCGTCACTACCTTTCAGTCCAAAGGTTGGACTTGTTACATACTGAGTTGGTTGTACTCACGTTACACCCTGCACCTCGTGTGCAGATCCAGGTGCTTCGGGTCACGACGACTTCTGACCGGGGAGTCAGGATTTGGAGACTATCGAGGTAGCTGCATGACGTTAGCAGGCCTTGACTCTCGCTCTTTATCTTTTTCTGTACTTCAATTTTATTTCCTAGACATTGTAGTAGACTGTATTCCAGTATAGATGCTCATCTACTGTGTGACACCCCATTTTTGGGATAGATTGTACGTATTTCGGATTATTTATGTTTCAAAAAGGCTTTCTTCAATATTAATCGCTTTCGTCTTTATTTTTGAAGTTTTTACGGTGTTGAGATATTGAGTAGTGGATTTCCTAGTTCCACGATAGGCGCCATCAAGACAGATGATTTTTGGGTCGTGACAATTGGGTACCTAACAATAAAATCTGAGAAAATTAACTCAAATTTTATAAATTGAATAAATAGATAAATAATGGAGAGAATTTTTTCCTTAATAATTTTTAGAAAAAATTATCATTAACATCAATTCCAATTTTCTATATGATATTGAATTGTTAAATTTTATTGTTATGTGAAAAAAATAAACTTAATTTTTTCATCAGTGTATTATTGGAATTTCACTTGAAATTATTACAAAGGTAAAAATAGGAAGAAGAAAAAAATACCAAGCAACAGCCATCCAACTTGCAGGATACAAGTCAAGGCTATTCAGTGTCTGAAGTCTTGGATGCTTCTCACTAAATTCATATATCTGAAACATCCAGAAAAATCAAAAAATATTAGTTTAAAATAAAAAATTAAGAATACCAAGTGACTAAAAAATATATTCTTTTCAAAAATAGTCTCAACTTATATCAAAAAGAAGGAAAACCTCTTGTTCATCAACCTCTGACCTAACGGCACACATTCTCATGTTATTTAAAAATTTCTAACTAATTATTAAAAAAATTAAGTTTACAACCTTTTCCACCAAGGAAATTCTCCAACAGGAGAGGCAATATGAGAATGTTGAAAATACATATGGCCAAGGTGATTTTCATTAACATTCATTGAAAGTGCATAGCTTCTTTGAATGTCTTTTTGATTGGCTATTACATCTCGGGACGAGACAGATCTCGAAAGAGGATCTCTTCAACCCTCAACAGGCTCAAAAGTAGAGTCTGTTGAGTTATGGCTGGAAGTCCTTGAGAGTTTTTCACTACCACTTACTTCACTCATTGACTCGAGCGTAAGATCAAGTCCATCAATAGCATGGTCTTCATAAGTTTCTACAGAAAAATGAAAAGAGTATCAGTAATGATATATCACTATTAGAATATATATAAATATTAATTCACGAAAACCTTAAGATTTGACAAGCACAAATATGTCACCAACCAAGCATGTAACGTGCATGGCCAGTGACAATATATCTCATTTATGGTGTACTATCAAATTCGGATAGTTTAAACATAAATAAAATATTTAAGATCATGTAATGCCCTTTTTTCTAATAACCATGTCAATTTACCATGAAATGAAAATTTATCGGCCCCAAAAAAAAGCGTTTTGTAGAGGATGATCTTTTATCAACTTATCTAGAGATTAATAACTTTTTGTATTTAATGTCTTGTTTGATTTCAAGGTAGAACACTTTATCTCCCAAAATACTTAAGTTTATGAAGCCATATTCTATACTTTTTTCTTTCTTTCTGAAAATGCACAGAGTGGCAAAAATAAAGTAGGAAAAAGAATGACGTTTGGACTTTGAGTGCCAAATCATCTAATTTTTCATATAAAATCAAACATTGACTCGTTATACTTTTCGAAGTAAAATTTACATATTTAACAAACATAAGGAGTTGTCATCTAAGTCAATACAATTAAACAAGGAAAAGTCTTCTAAGTCCTGAATATATTACAAAAAAAACTCGGTTATACTCTCCAAAGGTCTAGGTAAGATATTACATATAAGTACAATCTCAAACCATCTAATATTTTTAAGAGCAATAAACAATTCTCATACAATAGAAAAATGATACAAATAACACAATTTTTCACATTATCGAGTCAAAAATGTTATAATAAAAATAAGTTCTCAAATGATAATACAACACCAAATAAAAAATATAATATGACATTGGCTTCAAATAAGTTCAATATAGGAAGACATGGTCCATATAGGAATTTGAGGTGATGAATTTGAAATCTTGGTGGTTAAAGTTAAGCTGTTTTAGCCAAGAATCAACAGCATTATAAAGATCATTGAATTTTTCAATTGCTTGTGCTTTATTTAACCAAATGTCATCTTGCATCTTGTATGGTACAAGCCCAAAAGGTGGAAGAGGAATTCCACCTTTTTCTTTCTTTTCAATAGAAAGATCTTTACATATGTCATCATCAGAGTCATCTGCAATATAATTAATAAAAAATTAGAATATATATATACTGATATAAGTATGAAAAAAATTAAAAATTTGACACGCATATATTTTTCACTGACCAAGCACATAATGTGCACGACCAAGAACCAGTGTTCACTATATCATGATTAAAAATTTATATTTGAGCGAATAGCAAAATTGAAAGACGTACCTTGAAATGATGCTGATAATGTATGATAAGTAAGGAAGTATGTTGATATATTTTTGGTAATTCTCTTCATCGGTACATGGTAGGTTGGGTACCTAACAATGAAATTAGACAAAATTAACTCAAATTTTCTAAATTGAATAAATAGATGAATAATGGAGAAAATTTTTTCCTTAATAATTTTTAGAAACAATTATCATTAACATCAATTCCAAATTTCTATATGATATTGAATTTTTAAATTTTATTGTTATGTGAAAAAAATAAATTTAATTGTTTTATCAATGTATTATTGAAATTTCACTTGAAATTATTACAAAGGTAAAAATAGGAAGAAGAAAAAAATACCAAGCAACAGTCATCCAACTTGCAGGAGACAAGTCAAGGCTATTCAGTGTCATAAGTCCTGGATGTTTCTCATTAAATTCATATATCTTAAATATCCAAAAAAATCAAAAAACATTAATTTAAAATACAAAATTAAGAATACTAAGTGACTATTAAAAATATATTCTTTTCAAAAATAGTCTCAACTTATCAAAAAGAAGGAAAATCTCTTGTTCATCAAACCCTGACCTAACGTCACACATTCTCATGTTGTTTAAAAATTTCCAACTAATTATTAATAAACTTAAGTTTACGCACCTTTTCCACCAAGGGAATTCTCCAACAGGGAGAGGCAATCTCAGAATGTTGAAAATTGTAACGACCCGGTCGACCGTTTTGAAAGTTAGCACCCCGATCCCCTAATAATCGCTTCTCCCATGTCTATTGGAACTTGTCGGAGCATTGAGTGATTAAATCCAGAGTGATTTTGGACACATAGTCCTTAAATGCGGATTTTAGCCTTTGAAATCATGTCGTGGCTAGTGTTGTGTGAAGACGGATCCGGAATGGAATTCTGTCAACTCCGTTAACTCCGTTGGGTTATTTCGGAGTTAGGAGCATGTTCGGAATGTGTTTTCGAGGTCGGTTGTAGATTTAGGCTTGAATTGGCGAAAGTTAGAATTTCGGCGATTTCGGCCGATAGGTAAAATTTTGATATCGGACTCGGAATGGAATTCCGAAAGCGACAGCAGGTCCATAATTCCATTTGTCACCTGTGTGCAAAATTTGAGGTCATTCGGATGAGTTTTGACGTGTTTCGGCATCGGATGTGAATTCTAGAAATTTCATAAGTTCTTAGGCTTGAATCTATGCATAATTGATGATTTTGATATTATGAGATGTGTTTTTAAGTCTCGACCAAGATTGAACAACGTATTAGGGTCAGTTGGTAGGTTTGGTTGAGGTCCCGGGGGCCTCGGGGTTGTTTCAGATGGCCAACGGGTGATTTTGGAACTTTAAGAGCAGCTGAACCATTTATGGTTCTGGTGCCTCGCACCTGTGATGGTTTTCCGCAGATGCGGACACGCAGGTGCAAAGGGGGTGCACGCAGGTGCGGATGTAGTTTAGGCTGGGCAGACTCGTAGGCGCGGAAGAATATCCGCAGGTGCGAAGCCGCACCTGCGACCCCAGGCCTTTTAATGAGTTTCCGCACTTGCGATTGTGTTTCCGCAGGTGCGATCCCAAGGTCGCAGCTGCGAAATCCCTGGGCTGGTTATACCAAAATCCGAGGGTTTGAAATTCATAACTCCAAAATCGATTGAGAGCTCTGGATTTGGCAATTTTCAGTGGAATTTAAAGAGGAGAATCATAGGTAACGTTTTCTAACCTTAATCCATTTGTATGTCAATTATCTCATATCAATTTCCTTAATCTAATCAATGAAATTGGATGCAAAACCATGAAACTGGATGAAACTTCCCAAGTAGAAATCTGAGAATATAGGGAGATTTAGACGTTGGATTTTGTTGATTCTTGTTCGAGCGAGTTCATGAGAGAATGGGTGTTCAGGAAATATAATTTTTACCTGATTCCGAGACGTGGGCCCGAGGGACTTTTTGGGCGAATTTCCTAATTTCGCGTATTAGCTTCGAACTTTTTAGTTATTTTGCTTCCTCGAAATGATATTTACAATATGCAATCGAATTGACTAGATTTGGGCCACCCGGAGTTGGATACTCGTGGCAAGAGCGTGGTATTGAGTTGATTAGCACAGTCAAGGTATGTGGCTTACCTAACTCTGTTTTAGGTACTTCCCCTTAGGCATTTTTACACTGATTTTGTTACGTGGATACCGTGTACGTGAGGTGACGAGTGCGTACACAGGTCATTGTTGCTAAAATTCCACTTTTCCTTCCATGGAATCACTCATTTTCATTCCTATATTATTTTTTCCTGTCTTAACTGAGTAGTTAGCTTAAGAATAAGCATGCATACTTGCCCTTACTTGATTTCCTCTTATTTGCTACTAGTTGCACCATGCTTAGGTAGTTTTACTTTATTCTTGCCTGTTGTTTTTCCTGAACTGTTTAATTAAGCCGTATCTAACATACTTCTGCATTGCATATTTAAATTTTGACTACGGACCGAGATTCGAGAGCTTTCCTCCTGTACTACATTGCATATTTAAATTGGGACTACGGACCGAGATCCGGGAGCTTTCCCCCTGTACTATATTGCATATTTAAATTGGGACTACGGACCGAGATCCGGGAGCTTTCCCCCTATACTGCATAGCATATTTGAATTGGGACTACGGACTGAGATCCGGGAGCTTTCCCCTTGTACTGCATTGCATATTTACTGTTGAGATATATGTTGTGTTGAGCCGAGGGCTCTCTTTCTATTATTAGTTCTTCCAGTTTCCATTAATCCTGTTTATCATTTGCTTATCTATATTTCACTGTTTAAATTTATATATTGACTTATTTTTAAAACTCAGTAGATCCTCAACCTGACCTCGTCACTATTTGACTGGGGTTAGGCTTGGCACTTACTGAGTACCGAATGTGGAGTACTCACGCCCTTTCCTGTGCATGTTTTCCCCATGTGCAAATCCAGGTACCAGTGCACCGTACAATGGTTAGGCATATCTTAGCAGCTGTTTAGGAGACCGCGAGGTAATTATGCCGCGTCTGCAGGATCTCACGAGTCCCCTTCCTACTCTAGTATAGATATACGAGATATATAGATACATTTTTCCTTATTCCTTTGTATAGAGCTACAGTAGTTCAGAGTTTGTGACTTTGTGATGTTCCGGGTTTTGGGAAAGTAAAAGCTGTAAATGTCGAGCGGCTAAATTTTATAGTATTACATCTTCTTTACTGTTTCTATTATTTTTTTGTCTTATTTTCAGCAAATTTTAGGCTTACCTAGTCGTAGAGACTAGGTGCCGTCACGAGATTGTTCGGAGGGTAATTCGGGTCGTGACAAAAATACATATCGCCAAGGCGATTTTCATTAACATTCATTGAAGGCGTATAGATTCTTTGAATGTTTTGTTGATTGGCTAGTACATCTCGGGACGAGACTGATCCTGAAAGAGGATCTCTTGAACCCTCTGCAGGCTCAAAAGTGGGGTCTGTTGAGTTATTGCTGGAAGTCCTTGAGAGTTTTTCACTACCACTTACTTCACTCACTGACTCTAGCTCAAGACCAAGTCCATCAACATCATGGTCTTCTGATAAGTTTCTACAGAAAAATAAAAGAGTATCAGTAATGACATATCACTATTATATATTGATTCACGAAAATCTAAAGATTTGACATGCACAAATATGTCACCAATCAAGCACGTAACGCGCACGGTCAGTAATCATATATCTTTTTTATGGACTACTATCAAATTTTAAATAGTTAAATATAAATAAAATATAAAAAATATAAACTTATCGGCCCAAGAACGAAAAAAGAATTGTAGAAAACTAATCCAACCATCGCAAAACAAAAGTTATCACAATTTTGGTTTGTTATACTAATGTAACGACCCGACCAATCATTTTGAGAATTAGCACGTTTGGTGGCTTAAGATCTTGAGTATCTCCGTATTATATATCATGACTTACACGTGTGGCCGGGTTTAGTTTTCTGATGATTGGGGATTGATTTGGAAGAATGATTCATGTATTAGAAGCTTAAGTGGTAAGAATTGATTGAAGTTTAAATTTTATGTAGAGGACTCAAAAATGGTATTTTGATGATTTCAATAGCTTCATATGGTAATTTTGGACATAGGCGTATACTTGAATTTGGATTTGAAAGTCCATAAGTTGTAAAGTTGAAGGTTTGGAAGGTTGAGAGGTTTGATCAGGAGTTGAATTTGTTGATATCGGGTTCGGATTATAATTCTGGGAGTTGGTATAGCTCTGTTGTGTTATTTGGAACTTGCATGCAAATTTTGAGCTCATTCGGAATTGGTTTGATATGTTTCGGCATTAGTTTTATAAGTTGGATGTAACGACCCGATCGGTCGTTTTGAGCTCTAGCGCGTTGTTTGGCGGGTTAGGGCCATGAGCAGCTTCATTTCAGGTAATTATGACTTGTAGGCGTGGTCAGAACTGAATTTTGGGAAGTTCGAAGTCGAATTGGAAAGAAAGTTCTCATTTCGGAAGCCTTAAGTTGGAAGAATTGACTAAGATTGGATTTTTTAGTAAACGGCCTCAGAATCAGGATTTGAAGGTTCCAGCAGGTTCACACGATGATTTCGAACTTAGGCGTATGTTCGGAGCGGGTTTTGGATGACCCGGGAGCGTTTCGGTGCACATTATAGAAGTTAGCATCTTGGAAGAAACTTCATAAGCCAGAGTTGAAGTGAATTTTAGTGTTATTGATGTCTGTTTGGGATTCCAAGTATGGGAATAGCTCTGTATGTTCTGGTGTTAGGAGCGTGATCGGAAGTGAATTCGGAGGTCCGCAGGTCATTTTGGAGTTATTTGGCTAAAGTTAGAAATTTGAAGGATTTTAGGAAGTCCGGCCGGAAGTGAAAATTTTGATATGAGGGTCGGATTCCGATTCCGAAAGTTGGACCAGGTCCATAATGTTGAATGTGACTTTTGTGCAAAATTTGGGGTCAATCGGACCTAATTTGATAGGGTTCGGCATCGAATGTAGAAGTTGGAAATTTCAAAGTTCATAAAGATTGAATTGAGTTGTGATCCATTGTTTCGATGTTATTTGATGTGATTTGAGGCCTCGATCAGATGCGCATTATGTTTTGGGACTGGTTGGTGTGATTGGACGGGGTCTCGGGGGCCCCGGGTGGATTTAGGGTGGTTGTCGGATCGAATTTGGAATGTTGAGAAAAGCTAAGGCTACTGGTGTCTGGTGTGACCGCACATGCGAGGTTTTGGCCGTGTCGGGCACGGGGAGTGCGCAGGTGCAAAGTTATGGGCCGCACCTGCGAGGCCGCAAGTGCGGCGGTTCGACCGCAGGTGCGGAAGTCGGGTCTAGGTAGTGTGTTATTTTAAAATCGGGATTTGGCCATTTTCTTTCATTTTCTCTTGGCTTGGGCGATTATTGGAGGGTTTCAAGAGGGGTTTCATCATATATGGCAAGGTAAGCTATCCCCACCCACCTTGAGTTAAATGCTTTGATTATGTATAGATTTTTAACATGGAAATTTGTGAAAACTTGGGTTTTGGTAGAAAACCTAGAAAATTTATATTTTTAAATTTTAGCCACGAATTTGGGCATGAAATTGAGGGTGAATTATATATTTGAGTTAGTGAAGTTATGGGTAATCTTCATTTTCGAAAAATTTTGGAATCCGGGCATGTGGGCCGGAGGGCGATTCTATCGACATCTCGTTCGGGGTTAGGAATTTTTATAAATCAGCTTATAATGAGTAATTAGGTATATATTAATGGGTTTGAATAATTATTGGCTAGTTTTGGAGCGTTGTGCATTGATTAGAGTCATGGAAGGGCGTGGAATATCGGTTATGGAACTTCGGAGCGAGGTAAGTCTCCTTTCTAACCTTGTAAGAGGGAATTTTCCCCATAGGTGACATAATTAAATATGTGCTACTATTTGTGGGGGCTACGGACGCACGAGGTGACGGGAGTCCGTGCGTAGCTACTATTATGCTTATGTCCGGGTAGTCTATTTGTGAATGGATTTAAATATAATTATGGGCTCCATAAGAGTCAGGTGTGTTCATTTCAGTATAGAGATTCTCATGGAGAGGTATTAGAACATTAGATGTTGTTCCATCCTCGTCCATTTCATGTAACATTATGATTGTGTCGTCTGAGATGTGAAACGGCTTGATAGTTTCTTATGTGTTGAGATTCCGCGTAGTGATGATGTTATGTGAGCAGGATAGCTCTTGAGATTCAGAGTATATATATCGCACCTCAGTTGTGCTTGAGTTTTGTAGCGTATGGCTCTATCAGTCTCCCCAGGATGGTATTATGCACTTAGCGTGCTTGTGACCGATATTCGATATTTTGTGTTAATGAGAAATTTAGCTCGGTGTGTATCTCCTTAGGTGAATTTTATGGGTGGATTAGGTGGCACGCCTCCACGGTTATATTATTTGGATCGGAATGCGCGCCACAACAGTGTGATGTTGAGTACAGCCCCCTATATTTATTTTTCTTGTGTTTTACTTTCTATTTTTTTAGGAAAGTTCATATTAGTTGCGGGAGTTGAGTAGTCCCTTCCTGATTCATTTCCTTATGTATCGTGTTCGATTTGTGGCCTATTGGCGCATTGTGGCATCATGTGAAACTGTTGGTCATGTCTGGGGTGACTTGTTGTCTTAGCAGTTCATACTGGGTGAGACGAGATTTGTCGGATCAGGGATCAGTGCGATAAGATTGTGTGAAGTATATTAAATAACAAATACCATTAGTTGGTTCGTAATGAAGTGATGATTCTAGGCAAGAGAAGAGGTTCAATGATTTGTTGACTCTGCAGTTGGTTGTAAACTTTTACACATCTCCTCCATTGCGATGGTATCATAAGCGTTATAGCAGGACCTATATAGAAGTCATGAGGTGCATTGGGAGCATCAGATTCGTGGAATTTTGGCTATTAAGGTCAGGGAATGTCATTATGATTAAATGGCGAATTATGCAGTGTTTGGTGCTAATTCAGCATAGGCATGCAGTCACAATCTGGTAGCTCGTGTAGTGATTAATTCAGTTTTCATATATTGGAAACAGGCCTGGCAGAGAATTTTGAGTGTTGGAACTGGGTTCCGGGCTTATTGTATGGATAAAAGAGGATGTCTTTAGATTTGATCGAGCTAATGTGCTCAACTGAGTGTTGGTAGCACAAGTAGGTGCACGAAGTGTTGAATAGTGATTTCAGATAACTCAAGAGTTGTTCTTAACACGTTCGAGGACGAACGCATGTTTACGTGGGAGAGAATGTAACGAACTGACCGATCATTTTGAGATCTAGCACATTGTTTGGTGGGTTAAGCCCATGAGCAGCTTAATTTCAAGTATTATGACTTGTAGGCGTGGTCAAAACTGAATTTCGGGAAGTTCGGAGTCGAATTGGAAAGAAAGTTCTCATTTTGGAAGCCTTAAGTTGGAAGAATTGACTAAGATTGGATTTTTGAGTAAACGACCTTAGAATTTCCAGCAGGTTCGCATGATGATTTTGGACTTAGGCGTATGTTCGGAGCGGGTTTTGGATGACCCCGGGAGCATTTTGGCGCACATTGTAGAAGTTAGCATCTTGGAAGAAATTTCATAAGTCTGTGTTGAAGTGCATTTCAGTGCTATTGATGTCCGTTTGGGATTTCGAGTCTGGGAATAGCTCCGTATGGTGATTCTGGTGTTAGGAGCGCAATCGGAAGTGAATTCGGAGGTTCGTAGGTCATTTTTGAGTCATTTGACTAAAGTTAGAAATTTGAAGGTTTTTAGGAAGTCCGACCGGAAATGGATATTTTGATATCAGGGTCGGATTCTGATTTTGAAAGTTGGAGCAGGTCCATAATGTTGAATGAGACTTGTGTGCAAAATTTGGGGTCAAACGGAGATGATTTGATAGGTTTCGGCATCGAATGTAGAAGTTGGAAATTTCAAAGTTCATAAAGATTGAATTAAGTTGTTATCCATTGTTTCGATGTTATTTGATGTGATTTGAGGCCTCGAGTAGGTCTGTATTATGTTTTGGGACTGGTTGGTGTGATTGGACAAGGTCCCGGGGACTCCGGGTGGATTCTGCTGGTGTCTAGTGTGACCGCACCTACGAGGTTTTGGCCGCAGGTGCGGCCTTGGTGTCGCAGAAGCGGATATGGCTGGCTTGGTTGGGGCCTTAGGTGCGAGGTTGTGTCCACACCTGCGAAGGCGCAGATGCGGAAAAGGAGGCACGGGTGCAGATCCGTGTCGGGCAAGGGGAGTGCGCAGGTGCGAAGTTTTGGGCTGCACCTGCGAGGCCGCAGGAGCGCCGGTTCGACCGGAGGTGCGGAATTCGGGTCTGGGCAGTGTGTTATTTTAAAAGCGGGATTTGGCCATTTTCTTTCATTTTTTCTTGGATTGGGCGATTGTTGGAGGGTTTGAAGAGGGGGTTTCATCATATATGGCAAGGTAAGATATCCCCACCCACCTTGATTATGTATAGATTTTTAACATGAAAATTTGTGTAAACTTGGGGTTTTGGAAGAAAACCTAGAAAATTTATATTTTTGGATTTTAGCGACGACTTTGGGCATGAAATTGAGGGTGAATTATATATTTGAGTTAGTGAAGTTATGGTTAATCTTCATCATCAAAAAATTTCAGAATCCGGGCATGTGGGCCCGAGGGCGATTCTATCGACTTCTCGTTCGGGGTTAGGAATTTTTAGAAATCAGCTTATAATGAGTAATTAGGTATATATAATGGGTTTGGATAATTATTTGCTAGTTTTGGAGCGTTGTGCATTGATTAGAGTCATCGGAAGGGTGTGGAATGCCGGTTATGGAACTTCAGAGCGAGGTAAGTCTCCTTTCTAACCTTGTAAGAGGGAATTTTCCCCATAGGTGAAATAATTAAATGTGTGCTACTATTTGTGGGGGCTACACACGCATGAGGTGACGGGAGTTCGTGCATAGCTACTACTATGTTTATGTCCGGGTAGTCTAGGCCCCAAAAGCATGTTTTATTTGCTGTACTTGTAACCTTATTGATGAAATTAAAGTGTTTAAACCTTATCGAACTTGGTAAATGAATTTCTGGAAAAGATATAAATACAATTTTCGTGACCATTAAAAGAGAAATTTGTCATTTTCTTGGGTACTTGTTTTCCCGATGTTTTCAGGGTGGATTGTATAAATGTGTGACCGCTTCGCAATTTATATTCCGCGAGCGGGGTGATTTCTCCACTACTCGCATGGGAGCGGTTTGTACGCCACGGCAGGTTAATAGATGCATTTATGGTTCGCGTCGTTCGACCCTTTGGTAGCAAAGTTTATATTTATGTTGGTTCGGGCCGTTCGACCCTCAGCATTTCCTACGCATGATATTTGTTGGATACCATCTGTGATTTGAACTGTTTAATTGCCTTAAGATATGAGTTGTTAACTGAAATGACGGAAACTGAGATTTATAATTTATGGAATAAGTTTTCTTCCTGTCGATATTTGTTTTTTGATTGTAGCATCCATGTTTAGCATCACACTTGTGTATATTAAGTTGACCTCTAGCAAGTGTCAAAGTCAACCTCTCGCCACTACCTCTTCGAGGTTAGGCAGGATACTTACTGAGTACACGTTTTTTTCGTACTCATACTACACTTGTTGTGCATTTTTATTGCACAGGTACATGTATTTATAGTGTTCCCGCTTGGCGTCGTGGCATGGTTGATATGGGGACTTGGGCGAGCTGCATCTCTCGAGACGACCCGCATCTGGCAGAGTCTCCCTCAGATGTATTGTATTGTACTTTATTTCTTTGTCCAGTTTGTATTCCGGACAATATTGTAACACATGTATACTTCCTAGCAATTTTGCTTATGCACTTGTGACACCGGATTCTGGGATGACTTTGGCATATATTTGTTGATTGAATTATTTAAAACATCGTTGTTTACTTGGTTAATTTATTTAATCTTTATCTAATGAAATAAAAAGTAAAGATTTTCAAAAATCATAAAATAGAAACTTAATTAACTAATGAGGGTTGGCTTACCCGACTATGGTGTCCGGCGCCATCACGACCTTAATGGATTTTGGGTCGTGACATTGGAAACTCATTAGCTCATTAGGCTTGAATCAATGTACGATTCGTGGTTTAATATTGTTCTATGTGATTTGAGGCTTCGAACGAGTTTGTATTGTGTTATAGGACTTTTTGGTATGTTTGGGCAGGATCGCGGGAGCTTCGGGTGTGTTTTGGATGGGTTACAATCCATTTCTCTTTGTTTTGGATAGTTTTTCTGTCATCTGGTGTCTTCTTAATCGTGTTCGTGCATGTTCCTTTGCGTTCGCGTAGTGTTATTATGGACCAGGTGTATTGTTCTTCACGGTCGCGAAGAGGCGACCGCATTCGCGAATCTGGGAAGGTTATAGTCATCGCATTCGCGAGAGATGCTACGCAATCGCGTAGAAGGAAGACTGGGAGCAGTCATCAGGGATTTTGATCCCCGCATCCGCGTATGGAATAACGCGTTCACGATACTTACTGGAGATTGTATTTCGCGTTCGCGGAAGTGCTGACGTGTTCACAGTGGAACATATTTGGCAGCTTATATTATTGTGTTTTGCGATCGCAAAGTGGAACACCTGGGCAGACCTATATTTACTCTATTTCGAGGGCTTTTGATATTTTATCACTTTTTAGGTTAGAGAGCTAGGTATTGGACGATTTTGGAGGGATTTTCATGTTTTGGATTGGGGTAAGTGTTCTTCACCCGAATTTGATTATATTCCATGATTCCATCTATGCTTTTATCATTAAATTAATTGGAGAAATTGAGTATTATTGTAAAAACTTTCAAAAATATAAAATGAGGATTTGAAGTCCGACTTGATCAATTATTAAAAAATTTAAGTTTACACACCTTTTCCACCAAGGGAATTCTCCAACATAAGAGGCAATCTCAGAATGTTGACATATCACTATTAGAATATATATAAATATTGATTCACGAAAATCTTAAGATTTGACAAGCACAAATATGTCACCAACCAAGCATGTAACGTGCATGACCAGTGACCATGTCCCGACCCTGATTCCCAACCTCAGGGATCGTGATGGCGCCTAACACCACACTTGCTAGGCAAGCCAATATTAGAACTCGAATAATTTATTTCCTTAATTTATTACTTAAGCACAAATAAATAACTTCCAAAAGAACTTAATTAGAATAATTCCCAATAATAATAATAACCATTTAAATAAAACGGATCACGAACTAATTTTGCAAACAACTGTAAGACTACCCCAGGGTCTAGTGTCACAATCCACGAACTACTAAAGAACACTACAAATAATGGCCGAAAGAAATGGTGTAACTGTTCTGAATATACTAAAACAGTTTTATAAAAATAAGAGAAGACTCTCGGGATCTGCGAACGCCGGCAGATATACCTCGTGTCTCCGAATAAATAGATGGCTGCTCTAAAAATCTCTACTGCTGGCTAGTACCTGGATCTGCACAAAAGAGTGCAGAGTGTAGTATCAGTACAACCGACCTCATGTACTGAGTAAGTATCGAGCCTAACCTTGGTGAAGTAGTGACGAGTCTAAGGCGGGGCTTTAACAATAAACTTGTGATATTAATATATATACAGTAACACAATCAAATAATTCTACACGAACAAGAAAATATATCTGAGACAATAATTGTAAAACAGGAAGGAAATCTAAACACATCAATTCAAATACTGCAACAATAATAAAGTAACACAACCGCCTCTTTCAGGCCTCAGCTATAACCAATCCTCAACAATTTCCAAGTTTTCAAACTTTATCTTTGAATAAAAGTAGTGCCAAAAAATGTAAATAGTAATATAAAATTGAAAGTTTTGAATCTTTGTTTTTCAAGAAAACAAAACAGTAAAAATAAACATTTAGCTTTTCAAATCTTTATTTTCTTTGAAAATCAGTAAAAATATAAATGTCCTCCCTTATCGCTCCTTGTTGCGGCGTGCAACCCGCTCCCACCTGTCCTCCCTTATTGCTCCTCCCTAAATATATCACCTTTATTGCTCCTGTTGCAGCGTGCAACCCGATCCTACCTGTCCACCCTTATCACTTCTTGTTGCGGCATGCAAGCTGCTCCCACCAGACATATCATATCAATTTATTCATAAAAATTTCACAATTCAGGCCAAGTCTTTCACAATACTGTTATTTCCACAATTTCAAACAGAAAATCATATAGCTCGTAAGCTTTAACCAATATCATTTCACAATAAAACCAACCAGAATATA
>ML388758.1:0-73419 GCA_005239525.1 Nicotiana knightiana
CCCCCATTTTGAATCCTCAATTCAATTGTAAATATTTCTTTTAATTGTGAATCTGTGTTCAAGACAATGAATTGTATTTTTATTTTGTTTACCTTCATTTGGTTTTGTAAAGTATTTGGCTGCCTTTTTCTGGAATAATAGTTGCCAAATTAAAGGACCATAGGAACATTAATCGTCTATGTTTTTTATTTGAACATGAAGATATTGAGACAATGATGTTGCAATATTTTTGTATATCATCATTGCAACATTTTTATAGGAATAGATGTAGTGCATGAAGTATGTAATTGTAATATCTGTAGCACAAACAGAATAGAACAACTTTTTTGGAGGTGAAAATGAAATTGAATATAGGATACTGATTGGATCAATGAAGTTTCTTATATGTTTCTTGTCGCGTTATTGTAATAGTAGTGAGAGATGAACATACATCAAAGGAATAGTTTTATGATCAAAAAACATGATATTCAGGTAACTTTAAACAAAGAGGTATATCGAGTTTTAAGCAGGTTGTGACTGGTATGATCGGCGCCTGAGTTCAGACTCTGAATTAGGCTGCTGCAAGTAGATTTTCTTACATCAATCTGCACAAAATGCTATTTTAGGACTCAATTTGACCTTCTACTTCATGAAATTGAAAGTGGTTAAGTGGAGTTAAACTGATTGATGAACTGATAAAGTCAAACATAATGACCAAACTTGAATCTATATCCTTGGTTTTATGTTTGGATTATTACAACTTGAATCTCTTTCTATATTTAACAGTGAAATGCCTTTCCCCTGTAATGACCAAATCAGTAAGGAGTAAAACCAGTAAAACAATGTGAGGATAACTTTTGAAGTTCTAGATGCTCTGTTTCTTCAAAATGAAATATGAGTCAAAAACAGTTGGCTATGGTTATTATTATGGATCAATAAAGACTAGTATTTTCTTGTAGTTATTTCCAATCTCATTTTTACACAAATGTTTTTTTTGCCAATCTTCTGAATTGAATAAATTTTGTATAGGCTGTTAAAAAGGGTCGAGATCCAACACCAAGTGAGTTGTATTTGCACGTCCATACACATAGTAATGATGGAAAATCTTTTATTGCTGAGAAATCCTGAATCGTACATGTAAGATAACTTTTAATAATTTTATTGACTTTACTTTCATATATTTTTTCATTTTGTAAATTGAATGTTCTTCTTAACTCTTCTACAGGAAAAATATCAGGAAATATTACAACAACAAATACAAACTCAATCTGATATTGATAAGTGTAAAGCATCTTATCAAGCCGCAGGAGGAGAAAAGAAAAGAAGAGTATATGGTCTTGGATCACAAGCAAAATGCTACTACGGGCCAAATCTTCATGACTCATTTGGATCTGATGCTACATCGTCAGCAACACCTCCAAATGCTCAATCAACACCGATAGGGAATCTGGATGAGTTAGTGATGCGATTGATTCCTGCACTGGCAGATCATATAGTTCCTGTAATCGTTGAGCGGGTACGTGAATTAGGTTCCGTACCTTCGCAGCAGCCAAATACTGATCTTACCAACAACCTATTAGATGTGGAACCTACAGTTTCTACATCTCTACTGCTGCTAGCATTGATGAGGTTCATGCATTGGGTTCTAATGATGACCATAACTCTCCAGCCTCGCATAGTTAGCCTAATTTGTTTGGACTTTATTGTTGGTCCTTGTGGATTTTGTGTACTTATTAATTAATGATATTGTTATATGCATTATGCTATGTATTTTGGACCTTATTGAATATATTGCTAATTTATATTAATATTAGTGACTTTTTATTAAGTGTATTTAATACCTTTTATGTAATATGCTTGAACAGAGTACATTTAAAATAATAAATAAAAAGGATTTTAAAAAATAGCAAAATATTAAAAATAAATTAGCGACGGATACTTTTCGTAGCTAAAATTATTGCGTAAAATTAGATCTTGCGACGAATTGGCGACAAAGTTTTTGTTGCAAGAAGTAGGGAGAATTAGCTATAACAGAACTAGCGATGGACAATTTCGTCGCTATAAGAACAAACGACGAATTTTGTTTTGTATTAAAGCGATGAAAGGTGTCAAAATAGCGACAGAAACAAGCAATACAGCGACGGTTATTTCCCTCGCTAAACTTTGCAACAGATATATGACGTCGCTAATCCGTTGCTAATTCTGCGACGGTTTGGTATTTTTCGTCGCTACAAGCCTAGCTACGAGCATTTTAGGGACTTGAATCCGTCGCTATTCCGTCGCTAAATGCCTGTAGTGATAGAAAACATTGATTTAGCGATGGAATGCGGCCGTTGCTAAACGCTGTTTTTTTTTTTTGTAGTGGTTACTTACACCAAACTAGCCCGAAAAGCTACTCTGCAACTCACTTGCCACTCAAATCAACTTTCGAGCGCCCCAAATCTATAAAGATCAGATCTTTATCATCAAATTATGCTAAAGGAATGAATTCCAATTGAAAAGTACCAATTTTAGCATAAACCCCGAATTTAGCCAAAACCCGACCCCGGACCCGCATCTCAGAACTCGACAAACTTTATACCAAAATGTTTTACATCATCTCACGAGTCCGTACATATAAAGAACGCTAAAATCGGAGTTCGTTTGACCCCTCAAATCGATCCCTAAAGGTCTCAAAATCTCAAGCCCTAACCCCATCTTTTTCTACTGATTTTCATGAATTAAACACTGATATTATGTTCATTAATCACCTATAATCGAGTTTTAGGGTCCAAAATCCTTACCTCAATGAAGCACAATGATTTTCTCTCTTCAAAATCGCCTCTAAGCTCTTTTCCCATCCAAAAATGGTGTTAAAAGGTTTAATGGTCACGGAGTGTTTAATTATATACTGCCCAGGGATTCCTTCATCGCGATCGCGGAAAGACCCACGCGATCGCGAAGGGCAAACTCACTGACCCCCGATTTTATTCAATGTGATCGCGACATATGCCCTGCTTCGCGATGGTTAAACCTCTTAACCTATGCGACCGCGACCAGCTCTATGCGATCGCATAGAGTAATTTCCAATGCCTCGCTGCCACTCCAGATTCTTCTATGCGATCGCGACTCTGGACCCGTGACCGCGATGCACAGCCTCGCCACTCTACGCGTAGCATCCCTGACCCTGCGATCGCGAAGAACAATTTAACCCTTGCCACCAACAAGCCTACGCGATCGCGAATGTATCCCTGCGATCGCGTACAAGGACACCAGCAACAGAACACCAGATTTTTCAGCAGATTCCTAAGGCAAAAAATGCCCGTTAACCACCCGATATCAATCCCGAGCCCCTCGGGACCCCAACCAATTTTACCAACACCTCATAAATGATCATCCAACTTAGTTGCACTCTTAAAACATCAAAAATAACATCAAAACACCAAAATCACATCGGATTCAAGCCTAAGGACTTTGAAATTTCTAAAATCTACCAACGATGTCGAAACTATCCAATACAACTCCGATTGACCTGAAATTTTGCAGACATATCTAAAATAACATTAAGAATCTGTTCCAACTTTCGAAATTCCATTCTGACCCCGATAGCCCATTTTCCATTGCCGACCGGAAATCACCAAAAACTAACTTTCGCCAATTCAAGCCTAATTCTACATCGGACATCAAAAAATTATTTTGAACACACTCCTAAGTCCCAAATCACCTAATGAAGCTATCCGAACCATAAAATTTGTATTTCGAGGTCATTTACGAATAAGTCAACTCTCACTTGACTTTTCCAACTATAAGGTTATTTCTAAAGACTAAGTGATTAAATTCTTGCTACAGTCATTCCGATTCCGAGCCTACGAAATCTTATACATCATAAACAGTATAACCAACCTATGACAAAGCAAAAACAGGAATAATAATGAAATTTCTATGGAACGACTGGTCGGGTCGTTACAGCAAGACTCTACTAAACTCGCTTATGACTCGTAGTACCTATGAACCTAGAGCTCTGATACCAACTTGTCACGAACCGATTTTTCCTCTGTTGGGTATCGTGACAGCACCTAGTCTTAAGGACTAGGTAAGCCTATTATTAACGAACATCAACTATAATATAAAAATAGTTTAAGTGCTTTTTGAATTAAAGCTCAACACTTTACACTTAATCCCAGAACCCGGTAAGTACAAGTCATAAGCTTTAAATAAATTACACTAAAACTCCTAAAAGCATCACTATTCAGAAATAAGTACAACAGTGCAAAAGAAATAGGATGGTGACTCCGAAATCGCGAACGCTGAAGCGGTTTTACCTTGAGTCTCCACAACAGCAACTTCACTACTAACAACCAATCGGCCAGCTATCCAAATCCTGGAATCTGCACAAAAATGAGTAGAAGAGTAGTATGAGCACACCACAGTGGCGTCCAGTAAGTATCAAGACTAACCTCGGTGAAGTAGTGACGAGGACTAGTCAATACACCCACTAGTCCGATAAACTAAACAGTCATAAGTATAGGAATGACATGACATGACATCTGTCTAATGACTACACAATATAATTAACAATGTAACAAGTGCAAAGCGGAAGGAAAAATATAGAAAATAACAACGGAACATCTTAATATTACACAGAATAAAGGACGGGAGTACGAACCAAAAGCGAAACCACAACACAGCAAAAAAAACAATAGTAACTCAGCACGACAATAATTTCCCCCTCAAACCTTAGTCAAAAACTCCGACAATTTAGCCAATTCTTCGAAGGCAACCCTTCACCCGCAATTTATATTGAAACTTTAAAGTATAATCATTTTAAATAGAAAACTTCCTTTGGAAGGTACTTCCTCCGATTATATATACATATATACTGTGCAGGAGAAAAATCTTTAAAGTAATCCCTTCAAAAAAATCTTTTAAAAATACACTTTTCCAATAGATGTCTTTCGAACTTAGTTTCCAATAGAACAAGTGCACAGCATCAAACTTTGTACTTTTACTCTCGTCCTCCCCATAGAAATCGACAGATACGGCACGTAAATTAAGCAAATTAAGCAAGTAAAAGACATGGACAGTGCAACAACAATTGAGATAAAGGTCAAGTACAGGACAATAATAATAAGTCACACCAAATATGTGAGTACAACAATAACAACTCAAAGTAAGGGCACAACGAATAAACAGGGAAATTGATATCACATCATAATGCATGTCCCTCATCCTCACCTGCACGGAAACACCCTTCGTGCCATGAACTCACAAAAGTATGGAACGGCATCACCCTTCGTGCATTAGCGCTCACTCACAATATCATGCACGGCATCACCCTTCATGCTTTTACTCTCAATAATATGGCACGACATCACCCTTCGTGCTTTTAATTTCAATAATATGGCACGGCGACCTTCGTGCTTTACACTCTTTCCTCACATGATAATGAATATAAACAATGGCACGGCATCACCCTTCGTGTTTTACACTCTTTCCTCACATGGTAATGTAAATGAAATGGCACGGCATCACCCTTCGTGCTTTACACTCTTTCTCACCCAAACAAATGAAATGATAGCATTCCGACAAGGGAAATCAACAGCATAAGCAACAACAGAGACAATACTATCCCGGCAAGGGAGTCAATAATGGAAACAATATCATCCCCGCAAGGGAACACAGCTATAACCAATCTCGCTTAATTAATTAGCTTCACAAAATAAACCTCAACTTGAACAAATACTCAGCAGTAGGAAATACCAACGAACTATTATTAACATAGAAATTATCAAGTTAAGCCTAAGTAGTGCTCAATGAAAGATCATGTCAGTTACAATATATGACTCATGGGCATGCTTTACACCAACGTATGAATACTCGCTCACACGGAATAATCACTGAAGAGAAATACCAAGTCTAAAGGAAACAGCTTAACTATAGAGAAACAAGACGTAACAGCGAATCTAATATATTCAAGTCAACAATAAGAGGCCAACACAAGTCAATTAGTTCCAAGTAAAGGCAAGTCGGCTAAGATATAGGCTATCCAAATTCCTTTTTAAGATTTAGCAAATTTCGCAAGGTTTTCAACAATTCAAGTAAGAGTAACCACAAAGATAATAATAATAACTCCAATTAATGCTAGATAATTATAGGGTGAGATAATACTAATTTCAATTAACTAGGAAGTTTATAACAACATAGTATGACAGTAGAAGGGTAGGATCTTCAGTTAAGTCAATTAAGATCACATGAACAACAAAGGGAATCTAAAAGCAAGAAATCCTAATTTACGCATGAAGAGATGAAACAAGCAATTAAGAACTCAGTCATAACGATTACAACTTCATACACAGGGAATATATAAGGATCTAAGAATACTAAAAGGTCAACCTCCTACAAATAAGTTCGATTACGCACTCGTCACCTCGTGTACACGGGTTACAATCAATATAGAAGACTCAAATCCTAAGGGGTAGTTCCCCCACACAAGGTTAGGCAAGATACTTACCTCGAAGACGACAACCGGCACTCTAAAATGGACTTCTCTGGCAAAAAGACTTCCGGACGGCTCAAAATCAACTAGAACAACTTCAAAACACACATAAAACTTGTAAGAAACTATTCCAGATAATAAAGTTTCAATTTTTACAAAAAATATAAAAATCGACCCAAAAGTCGACTCTCGGGTCCGTACCTCGGAACCCGTCAAATTTTACAAAATCTGAATACCCATTTCGATACGAGTTCAACCATACAAAATTTATCAAATTCCGATACCAATTGGTCCCTCAAATCACGATTTTTCATTTTCGAATTTTTCTTTCAAAACCAACATTTTCCTCAACTCAAAACACAAATTAAATGATTGAAATACAGATAAAATCATGGAATATATTTAATTCTAGTTGAAGAACACTTACCCAATCGAATTTTGTGAAAAACCCATCAAAAATCGCCAAGAACCGAGCTCTAGAAGTCAAAATGTGATAAAAATGGCTTAACCCTCGATTTTGAAGATTTATAATCTGCCCAAGCCTTTAATGAATCGCGAACGCGGAGGAAGGACCGCGTTCGCGAAGAAGAAAAAATAAGCTGCTCAATTTATACTTCGCGAACGTGAAGACTGGCTCGCGAACGCGGAAGAGAAAAATAGAGACTTGTGTGAACGCGTACAGGTTGATGCAAACGCAAAGAACAATTGGGTTCCCAGCCCGGTTAACACTACACGGTCGCGAACATGTAGATGCGAACGCGCTGAAGGAAAAGATGGGCGGGTCATAGAACACTAAGCGATCGCGGCTATGCCTATGTGATCGCATAGAAGGAAACATCAGAAAACATATCAGCAGTCCAAAAATAGGGGGAAATGTCCCGAAGCCCATCCAACACATACCCGAGGCCTCCGAGACCCCATCCAAACACACAGACAAGTCATATAACCTAACGCAGACTCGCTCGAGGTTTCAAATCACATCAAACAATGCCGAAACGATGAATCAAATCATAAATCGAACTTATAAACTTTCAAACTCCTAAACTCGTGCCGAAACCTATCAAGTCAACCCAGAACGATGCCAAAATTTGCAGACAAGTCCTAATTGAAATCCCGGAGCTACTCCAACACTCGGAATCTCATTCCGAACCCGAGAACCCAAAAAGTCAACTGTTGTCAAACTTCTCCATTTTTCAACTTTCGTCGAATCACCTCAAATTACTCTACGGGCCTCCAAAACCAATTACGGACGTGTGCCTAAGTCTTGAATCACCATACAAAGCTATTGACATTATCCAAAACTCATTCCGAGACCGTTTACACAAAAGTCAAATCTCCGATCAAATCTCACCACTTAAGCTTCCAAAATTAAAATCCCTCTTCCAATTCGACTCTGGACCATCCGATAACTGAATCCAACCATGCACGTCGGATGATATGCTCAATGTGAAACTGCTCAAGACCTTACGCCACCAAACGAAGCTTAAATTCTCAAAATGACGGATCGGGTCGTTACATACTGTCATCACACTTCTTCCTATCGAGTCTTGGTAGTACACTATCACACACAATGGCATGCGGGGGTTGTCTTTTACACCCCACTGAACCTTTTTTTCAAAAATCTTTAGTTTCACGGAATGGCTTTGTCAGGTCAATTGACATAACTTCTCGTTGTCTTCAGTCCAATTCAAAAGTAGGAAACACTCTACTGTAGCAAACATAGGTCATATTGCATAAACCTTAGGTGAGTCGGTCCATGGAATCAACACACAAATAGGAAATCCACCCTAATGTCAACGGGTCATGCACCCAACGACATGACTTCTGTGGAAAGACAAAGAACCTGACGAGATACCTAAAGATCTGAAGCAAACACTTACCAAAACCTTTCTTTACCCACTTCAGAAAAAAATCAACTAAAATATCCCCGAGATCAATATGGTGAAAGGAGCACCACACAAGGTGAAGCAGTGGTGGAAGAATATCTGCCGAGAGCACGGAGATGAAATTCGGACACACCTGGGTGCACTGACCGCTTTGCTAAACATCCGAGCAGACAAGGTGCTTAATCGCGTGCTGATAGATTTCTAGGACCCGGCTAAGGTGGTGTTCAAGTTTGTTGATTATGAGTTAGTGCTAACATTGGAAGAAGTTACCAGTTTCACGGAACTGGCATTTACAGGGAAACCATTACTACCAGTCACCATGCCCGGTTATGGGTTTTTACATGCGCTAGGTCTGGAAAATAATCAAAGTTTGAGAAACATCAAGGACGGATGGGTGAGCCTGGATCAACTGTCCGATAGGTTCGAACATCGTGAAAGCTATGAGTGGTACTTGGGAGAGTTTCAGTGTGATCAAGCAACGTGGGAGAGTCTCAGGCCCATAATTTTCTCTTTGGCACTGTTACCCGTGGTTCTAGCGACATTCCATGACAACCTCCAATATACTTTGGTACCAATGGTGTTGGCTGAGATTCTAAGGGTTTTTGCTGCATGTGCACGAGGGTATGATTTCTTTAAGGGTTCTAACTTGCTACTTCAGATCTAGGCCACAGAGCATTTCTTCCAGCAAGAGGCCACAATTGACTACTTTGTAAGCGTCAGCAACATGATCCGCAACCACAACGAGAGAATGAGACATTGGGTCTCCCCACATGGACCAGAAGAGTGGAGGGAAATTCTGACTAATGTTAGTGGAGAATGGGTCAATTAGAAGTTGTCATGGTTAGGTGGGAGGGAAATCATAAGGACTCCTCAGAAATACTTTATTAAGTTGATAGGACTTGAGGGCATCTAGCCATACTCACCCCTACGGGTTATCAAACAGTTCGGGTTGATCCAGGATGTGCCTATATGGACAAGGACAACACTATATAAGGATGATTACAAGGGACAAATTCTAATACCAATGATAATAAGTCTCCAAGAAGAGTGGAATAATTTGGTTCACAATGCCAATGGGTCAAAACTCATGGTGCACTCCGGAGTATTATGTCTCGATCAATGAGGAAGATGAGCTAGCCCGACCAAGCAGAAAGGGTATAGCTTGGCTGGAGGAGGCAGTGGCTACTTTGCAAATCTACCATGAGATCATGCCACATTACCTTGTGACCACCTCGATGCACTGTCAGGTGGTCCCAGGATCCATTGATCACATGCTGCCACTTGTTAAAGATGATGACCGGGTAGTGGAGTGCATCCAAATAGAATCTGAGACAGATTCAGAGGAAGATCTAAAAGAAGAATCTGAGTTCAATGAAGACGGAGAGGAATTTGAAGAAGATTTGGAGGAGTAGCCGGAAGAGGAAGGGGAGATAGGGAACAATTCCAGGGATGGCTACTAGAAGCTGGTTGATTTCCCCTTCTTTCTCACTTTGTATCTTCATCTCCAGTTTTCTTATTTTTTCCTAAGGGCAAGTTGTTCGAGCCCATGCAGTTATGTGAATGCCGGAAACAATGATGTAGCGTTTGTTCCCGTTTATCTCAATCCAAACATTATCAATGAAAAAAAATTGCCTCGGATCTAAATGTGTCAACTTTGATTGTTTGTCAAACATTCGCGACTTGGGCCTACCTCCGGCAATGAGAGGTCCCACGAGTTCTAGGAAAATCCGCTCACCTGAATACGTGAATTAACTGCTCTGTATGACCCTTTGCTTGTATAAACAAAGAAACTGCTTTTGTTTCTTTTTTTTTTCTTTCGTTTCTTACTTTATTATTATTCCCCAAAAGAAAGTTGGTTTGTGTCGACCCACAACTGGTGGAACCACCGTACAACTTAAGATCAAAGGGGAAGATGTCTGCTAAGGAAACCCCGACCGAACATGCTCTGGTCATAACCGATAGCCCAGGGCTATCGAGAGAGAAGGACGATACAAGAAATGATGAACATGTTGTCAGGATGGCCCCGGAGATGGAATCTTTAAGGGAGGAAGTACAACATATCAGGGAGCTAGCACATATGGCTGTGACAACGCTTCCGCAACCACCTTGTTTACCCTCATTAGATTTAATCCCCGACTACTTTCCTTCTACCTCTCACTAGGCTAGCAACACAACCCCTGTAAACCCACCAAATCCTCCTATCCACACTCCCTAGGTACCACATTACGTTCAAATGCCACAAAATTCACTCGTTACCACCAACACAATTGACACCCCTCCTCGTGATGGCATCATCTTTACCACTCACCAAAATCAGCACATATCCGTGACACATACTGCTGCACATGAGCGATTATGTTCAAAGGTGATTACTTGAATACCTTTAGGGAAATTTTAATCTTTGCCACTGTCTACCGCAGCTACTTTGTACTAGCATTCGTCTCTGCATTTTTTTGGTCCCTACTTCACCACCCAGATTAAAATAACAAAGAAATTAGACATTATATTAGTGGAGAAATGAATAAATAGAAGTGGGAAACATGGAAAAAACATGAGGGAAGAAAAATAATGCCATTGGTTGAAGGAGTTTATAAAGTGAGGTTTCCAATTAAAGTTTTTGCATGTTTTCCATGAACACCTTATTAATAATAATTTGAACAAAAAAACCTTCTAATATCTTCTGCAAATTGTTGATGTGGTTCTAACTATTAATTTTGCAATAAGAGTCTTTCCTAATCATTTTTTTAAGATTAATTTTCAACATCATTATTAGTGAGATCATTAGCTACAAAAAAAGTCGTGAGGTCCAATTGTTCTCATATGAATGTGATGATGCTGAATTAACGCTTAATCGACCAATCAATTAACGAAAGCAAACAATTAATTACCTTTGATGTGCACTGATTAAGAATGGCTCCATGAAGATTTGTCGCGGTGTTAGTGGTAACTAACAGAGGTGGAACTAGGGTTAAAACTTATTAGGTGTGAGTTCAGTCAAATCCAGTCATTTTAAATTAAATGTTATATTTTAAAAAAATTATTAAATATGTATAAATATTTAATTGCGTACACAATAATTAAGTTCTGTGATAAATTCAGAACCCATAAATTTCAAATTCTTATTCCGCCTCTGTAACTTACGTATAAGAGCAAACTTCTAGTCTAAGATGATAGAAACTAAGCACTGTTAATTAAAAATAGACGCAATGTAGTCCCAATAGTAGAATTTAGAAGTACACATATAGTACGAACTAATTATTCCACTATTAAACAAATAATTCTCAAAAGTTCACATAAGAGCAAAATTAGGTTAACCCTTAAGAAATATGTTAATTAACTTTATTTATTTATTTTTATTTTGGCCGGAGGAATATGATTAGTTTAGAAGCAAATGATGACAACTTCCACAAAATAAAGAAAAGGCTTTGCAGGATAGAAAGCAAAAAGAAGAAATGAAAAAAAAATACAGCTTTTCATTTCCATATCTGTTCGTATAGTTATTTATTCTTTGCAAAAGGAGTTTTAGGCTGCTTTAAAGTTTAAACATGAAAAGAAAAAAAATGTTTTTTTCGGACCATTTTGCTTTTAATTAAATAGTAAATCATGGTTTCGTACTTTCGTGTCAATTGGAGTACTAATTCTGTCAAAATATATTATCAATTTTGGCGATGTCATCTCTTTTTTTTTAAGAAAAAATTATAATAGCTCAAACTACTGACACATAATACGACGTGAATCGTGATGAAAACTGCTAGTGCTTAATAATATTTGAATACTGCAATTAGTGAATAGCAAGTACAAAGGGAATGGAAACTGTAAGGACATGATTAATTATTAAATAAAAATAAAAAAGCAAAAGATGAAAGGTCAAGATTGGAGTCTAGAAAAATAATGACGATCTTATCCTATTTGAGCCAATCAGGTTTCATTCGGAACATTATGGGAAAAAACTAAATTTAATTTGCAACAACAACAAATGTAGTGAAATCTCACGAGTAGAGTTTAGGAGAATAATATGTACACAAACCTTATTCCCACCTTATAAAGGATAGATATTTTGTTTCCGATAGATCCTCGACTCAAGAAAAGCATAGTTACAACATTATTGAAAAGAAATGCAATAATAAAGAAGCCATAGAAAAGATAGCACAAGATGCAAATACAATATCAAGATAATAAGATAATCAAAGTAAAGAAATCACCGTCAGAAAAAAAAGCAATTTACAAAAAGAAAAATCAGAAAGTGGAGACGAAGCGCATATGGTACAAATAAAAACTACTATTCCTTCCTTCTCAATTTATGTGACTGACTCACTGAATATGTTCGGATTTTAAGAGTTAAGCGAATTATTCTTTGATCACAATTTTGTCAAATAAATATTTTAAATTATTAATTATTGTGACTTATAATACTTTTTACGTAATTTTTAAATATATAAATTTTAAATAATCTATGTTTAAATATACGATCAAAATCGAAAAATTTGCATCTCAAAAAACGAAAAGTTCCATATAAATTGGAAAAGGGGAGTACAATTTAACAAGTCAAGTTCTTGATAGGGCCTATAAGGCTTTGAAAGAAAAGAGAGACCGATGGCTTAATTTAGTTTCATGGCGCTGCTAAATAGAATATACGATCTAAAATCAAAATTGGAAACAGATTCTAAATTTATCTGATACAATCTTTATACATTTATTTAAAACTAATCTTACGATACGCGTTTCACGCGTGTATCTCATACTAATGAATATACAATTTCAAAAAATTATATAAATAATATATTTGAGTTATAAAAAAAAAATTAAAAAGTGTAAGTTCTTGAAAATAGTTAATGTTGATTCCACTTAGCTAACTTAATAAAGAAAGAAATCATTCTCCACATAAATCCTAAGATGCCTTATTGTAATTTCTAAAGACTTTTGTGAGAATATCTTATGAAATTTATTATTAATTTTGTGACATAATACTAAAAATTAAATATTTATGCGTAAATACTTTTATAAAATCTTTTAAATATTTATTTAATACTGTATATTTAAAAATTATATCTTTATCTCTTTAGAGATTGGGGAATGAAGAGATTGCCCTATAGTTTAAGATTTTTTTTTAACGAGAGTGTATAGTACAAAGATGACTACTATTGAGTTGATATTTTACCACAAATAACTTAGTAATATATAAAAAAATATATATATATAGATTTTTTGGAATAAATGGAAAGAAAGAAAAATAATTAATAAAAGCTCATTTGGAATACCGTAAAAAGTTATAGATAGATTATAATGTAGTGATTAAATAATATCAAAACTATTTATTGGATAAACTTATTTTGGTAGATGTTTGAGTTATTGGATTAAAATAGAAAAATTTATTTGATTTTATCATATATAAACTGGAATAGATTTTTATTTTTTATTTTTAACCTAGGACTTTTTAATAATTTAGGCGAAGAGCTTTAGAGAGGGATATTTTGGTCATTTGATTATATTTTTTCTTGGAATACATAGCTAATTTTATATTTTTATACCACATTGAAGATAAAATCAAAATAGTACCAAATTATGGTATAACTATTTTCGTAATTTCTTATGTCGAAAATGTAAATTCAACCAAACATAAAATTGGATAATCTCACTTTCTATTTCAAGAAATTTATCCTCCAATATTGTCCACGTGAAATTATTTTCACGTTCTTTAAAAATTTCTTATTTATTTTTCAAATTGTTGAGATCAAGTAGTTTCAAAATACTACACATATAATCAATGAAGAGTACATACTTAGTGATTTGTTCATTAGTATAATTCCAAATATTATGAAAGAAACGATGAAGAGAAAATATGTTATGAAAGGAGGTGAAATATTAAAAATATGAAAGTGTCGATAATCACTCCAAAGTTATTTATTGTCGAAAACTAAAAAGTTTTTGAAAATTCAATACAATTTTGAAGATGTTATGTAATAGGATTGGTTTACTTTGTTGGAGAAACTTTTATATGTTTATTACTTATTCGCATAATTTTTTTTATTAATCCTAAATAATAAGACTTTCTATATAGTTCAAATATGAAAAAATTTAATAAATAAAATTTTAATAGATTTCAAAATCCTAAATATTAGGAATTTAAATTAAATTATAATTTTATCTAATGTAAAATCGATTTTTAAAAAGTAAAAAAGTCGAATGATATTTCGCTAAGGGCCTTCTTACTTTTAATATAGTATAGATTTATTCTTATTATTTCTTAAAGTGCAAATTGATCTGCATTTTCAAAATCAATTTATTTTTTGTCAATCAACTTGATCATGTGGTTTCCAGCCAAGATAAAGAAAAAAAAAAACAAGAAAACACCAACTTCAACATATGTTCACTTATGTATGATATAAGTTGCTAAAATTCTACTTGAATTGGTGATCACTATTAAGGCCTTAAATTTTTTTTGGGGCCTAAAGCCTGTTTTAGTGGCTTGAGGTTTTAGATGGAATATTATTTCTATTATTATATCTCAAAATATATATGAAGTAAAAGCACAAACGTTATCTTACAGATGACATCTAGGGGTGTAAATGAATATTTAAAAACCGATTAAAATGACCTAATTGTACCGTATCGAATCGATTTTTAGGTTTTTTTTAATAAAATTGTAGGTTTTTATATATTTCTATAACCGTACAGATAATTAGGATAGGCTTTTTATTTTATGAAAATAAATCGATAAAATATCGTACCGTACAGAATAAATTTACAAGTAAATAATATATTTATATATAAGTTTAAAATAATAAAGAATTAAACTTTTCCACGGGACTTGGAATTATGAACACGGTTACAAGTCAAGAAGTAATTAAACTCAAAATCCTAATTCCCAACTTATTATGCTACTCATGTTAAAACTAAACTATTTTCAGCATATTCACTAGTAAGACACAAGGTATTCTAGCGATTATGAGTAGCAAAATACAATGTATTGAATACGTTTCATTTCGTATGATTTAGATTTATCTTTTTGAATATTCATTCTTCTCTAGACTTTCTTGAGTTCCAGCTTGGTTAATATCTTTCCACTCGTGTGATTTATATTTTTTTTGTCTTTGTGTAGTGTCTTTTATGTTATTGTAGAATAGTTAATGGATCTATACTCTGACCATCTTTTATGTTCTTAATCCATCACCCTTTAAATAGTAAAAATATATAGAGAGTTTTGCTAAGTCCTATAAAAGTACGTATGTTATTGCATTCTACTTCTACTATTTTTACATGACATTTAGAAAAATACCGAAAATTAACTGAACCATACCGATATCGAAGAGAAACCGACATGATTAAGACGGTTTTGAAAAGTCTAATTTTGGTTATACATAATAGAATAATCGAAAAATTGGTGTGGTACTAATTTTATAAAATAATCGGCCGAACCGAACCATTGACACGCTTAATGATAACTACGTCGTAATTTAGTAGTTAATAATATGCTAACTTTTCCAAAGTTCATAAGTGGACGGATTAAAGTACACATTATGCGTGGAGACCATTGTATTTGTATAAAGCTAGTTAATTTTAATACTTAAGCTTGTATAGGTCAAAAAATATATCTAGCTTTAAGTTAATATAAGTATTAAGCATTTTACCTGGAGAAAATTTAAAACTTTTGTTACTTTAGTTTACCACCACTTTTATTATCCTTGTGTTGATGGTTTTGATATAATTGTAATTAGCAAAAATACAAGGACTTCTTTTTCTTTTAATGGTGTTTTATAGTAAAGCATTTACGTACGTGGATGCAGCTTTTTGATAATGGATTCATCTAATATATTATTGGTGTTTCATAGTGAAATATTGACCTATTGGGGTGTAGTTCTTCGATAATGATTTGATCTGAACTCAATATTTAACGTGATAAATTTACATATGAAATTTCGCTAAAAATTTAATAAATGTTAGATTTAACACAAACTTGTAAGATTATGATGTATCAGTACTAAGAATGTCAAAGATTAACCCATCAAATTTAAATTTTAAATCAAATTATGTTATATTTTAATTTTAATGATGAAAAATAATATAATTATGTTTGATGTAAGAACTCGAGGAAATCAATCAGAATCAAAGTAAAAAGAAAAGTATCAATCAAAGATTGACTGAAGTCATCAAGGAATCAACGAAGCAATAAAGATCCGGAAATAGATAATCAAACAAAGCTGAAGGAAGATATCAATCAGAGGATAATTGAAGCCATCAAGGAGAGCAATCAAAGTTGAAGAAAGATATCAATCAGAAGATGATTGAAGCTATCAACAATAAAAAGGAAAGAAGTACTAAAGTTTGGCAAAGGCATAGCCAACACTGAAAATCCGGCGGATATCAAGGCTTCAAGATGGAAAGCTATTAAAGTCCACTCATCAAGGAAGTATAATGGGGATCAACATTATTCTTGGAAAGAATCAATCTGTGATTCCTTTCAAGGATCAAATCTCTTGGGTTCGCAAACCTCTCCAGACTCTAAGGCCTCTTGAAAAGTATATATATAATCGTTTCAAATTTGAAGAGATATACTTTGATCAAACTAATTACCCTCTCTTTGTTATACTTCAAACAAACATTCTAGTTCTACTAGATCTGTTGTGTAACAAGTTAGAGAAGAAAGAGAGAAAATCACTGGTGAGGTATTCTATTAAGAAAAGACGAGAGACATAGAAACTGAGCAGTTGGTGTAGAACTGCATCATTCACTTTGTACTCAAGAAACTCAATCACTGAAAGAGAATACCTTTGCAACCCAAGGTCACTGGACTAGGATCCACATTGAATCTGGACCAGTATAAAAACTCTAGTATCTTTAATTCTTGTACTTTACTTCTGCATTTTAATTTTGTACTTCTTACTATCTCGTTATTATTTCTAGTCGGTTAATTGGTAAACTAGTCAACTTGTAATAGCTATTTTTAAAATAAGCAATTCACCCTCCCTCTTGTACTTTCAATTGGTATCAGATCTAGTCTCACACTTCTTTGCTTAACAGCTTGTGAGAAAAGATCATGGCAAATCAAGGAATTGTTAGAGAACTCTTTCAAGAAGGAACATCACAAGTCAGACACATTATTTCAAGGGACAACATTTTTCTCACTGGGAAGTGCGTATGAAAATATATGCAAAATCATATGATGTCAAAGTTTGGTGAGTAATCAAGAAAGGAAACTATCCACTGCCTGTAACAGCACAACCTGTTGTTAATCCAGAAGATATAGACGAATATACAGACGAGTAGATGGCAGTTGTTCAAGTCAATTTAAGGCCAGAAATCTACTCTATAATGCTATAAATGGAGAAGAATATGAAAAAATATCCAGTTGTAATACAACTAAAGAAATGTGGGAGAAACTAGAAGTCACTTATGAAGGAACTAACAAAGTGAAAGAAACGCATATCAATATGTTAGTTCATGATTACGAACTCTTCCAGATGAAAGAAGGGGAATACATTGAAGAAATGTTTGCAAGGTTCAGCAAAATCATCAGTGATCTAAAATCTTTTGGTAAACCATATACAAGTGATGATCAAGTTCGGAAAATTCTGAGAAGTCTCCCTACGACTTGGCAGACAAAAGTAGTTGCACTAGAATCGCAAGTGTAATGACCGGGTCCGTCGTTACGTAGAACCTGCATTATAATTGATGTTATTGACTTGTCATAGGTTGGTTATTCTATTATTGAAGTGTTAGAGTCGATAGGCTTGAAATCGAATGGTTGTAGTGAGAGTTCAGTCATGTAGCCTTTAAAGATAGTCTTATAATGGGAAAAGTCAATAGAGAGTTGACCTATTGGGAAATGACCTCAGAATACGGATTTTATGGCTCGGATAGCTTCGTTAGGTGATTTGGAACTTAGGAGCGTGTTCGGAATATTTTTGTGATGTCCGGTGTAGAATTAGGCTTGAATTGGCGAAAGTTAGTTTTTGACGATTTTCGATTGGCAGTGGAAAATAGGCTATCGGGGTCGAAATGTAATTCTGACAGTTGGAACAGGTTCGTAATGTCATTTTGGATATGTTTGCAAACTTTCAGGTCAATCGGAGTTATTTTGGGTAGTTTCGGCATCGTTGGTGGAATTTAGAAAACTCAAAGTTCATAGGCTTGAATTCGATGTGTTTTTGGGGTTTTGATGTTTCGAAGGCTCGACTAAGTTTTAAAGATCATATATGATGCGTTGGTATGTTTGGTTAGGGTCCCGAGGGGCTCGGGATGGTTTCAGGTGGTTAACGGGGAATTTGGAATGGGTTTGATATTTTTGATGTTGCTGTTACTGGTGTTTTCGCACCTGCGGATGGGAGCCATAGGTACGGTTCCGCAGGAGCGGACATGGAAAATTTGGCTGAGTGAGAAGAGTCCGAAGGTGCGAGGTAATTGTCGCACCTGCGAGGCCGCAGGTGCGGGAGGTCGATCGCATGTGCGGAAGTTGAGGTCCTTGGGGTTTTCCGCAGGTGCGCAACTGGGATCCGCAGATGCGGTTCCGCAGGTGCGAGTAAGTGGTCGCAGGTGCGGAACCACTGGGCAGAAAGTATAAAAGCGTGCCTTCGCGAATTTTAGCCATCTTTCTCAATATTTCATCCGGGTTTGAAGCTTTTGGAAGGGTTTTGAAGAGGGGATTCGATAGTTCTTCATTGAGGTAAGGTTTTTGGACTCTAAACTCGTTTATATGTAATTAAAGGTCGGATTTATGGTGGAAAATTAGGGAAAAATTAGTGAAAATTGGGTAATTAGGGCTTGGGATTAAGAGGCTTTATAATGGGGATTTGAGGGGTCATTTGGACTTCGAATTCAGTGTTCTTGGTATGTATAGACTCGTGGGAGGACGAGGTTTCTTGTGGTGAAAATTTTATTGAGTTCCGAGATGTGGGCGCGGGGCTCAGGTTTGACCAATTTCAGAATTTTTGAGTATTTTTTATACATTTCGATTGGGATTAGTTCCTTAGCATATTATAATGATATACATCTGATTGTTGGTAGATTTGGAGCAATCGGAGGTTGAATTTAGAGGCAAGGGAACTGCGGAGTAGTATATTAGCCGGTTTTCAGGTAAGTAACGCTTCCAAACATGGAACTGAGGGTTCGAAATCCCAAACTATTTGATATTGATGTTAATGAAGGTGACGCACTTGCCAAGTGACGGGCATGCGGGCGTACACTGAATATTTGTAGCCTGGCTCATCCCATGGTACTGTCTAATGGTTACCTCAGGTTGATATTTGTACTGTGAAGGTGGCATTTACCTTGAATGCAATAGAACTCATGCTAAGTATAAATGTTAAGGCTTCACGCCGATATGTTTAGACCGGAATGGTCGATTATTGTTGTCTATATTTATGATTATCGTTTTCATGTACTCAGTCCTGTTATAGTATATGTTTCATGCCTCACTCTCGTAAGTTGCTAGTTTATTCTATATTATCATTGGTTTGGGCTGAGTTTCATATGTTAGAGCATTGTGAGTGAGACTGGAAGGTACTGACTGAGTGAGGCTTGAAGCCTGGTTTTGAGACAGTTATGAGGTCGGACTGCACACCGCAGCGACCCTGGAATCATGCCTTCGTTGGCTTGATATAGCGCTTGGGCTTATAGGATCCCCTCCGGAGTATCTTCCCTGGGCATGGATCTTGTCCGAAGCTGGTGTTATGTGAGGGATGGATCTTCCCTAGACATGGATCTTGTCCGAGTCTTATGTTTCGAATATGGATCTTCTCTGTGGGGCCGGATCGGCCTTTTTCCTCAGTATTAGGTGACTGTGTCACTCGTGTTTATGTAATATCCGGGATGGACTTTCCCTGGGTCGGAAGGCCGTATTCTAGTACTGAGTGGACCACCTTTTGAGAGTTGGATTACTGAGTACACATCATTCTTGATCCTATATGAATTCATGCTAGTATGCAGGGCTACATACACAAATTGATGCATCTTGTTTATTTTCTGATATATTACTATCATGTCCAAGTTATATACTGTTGTTCGAATTATCGGAGGTTTAGTCTGTCACTACCTCTCAGCTCGTAGTTTGGTTTTGTTACTACTGAGTTGGTGTACTCACGTTACCCCTGCACCTTGTGTGCAGATCCAGGTAAACCAGGATTCACCTCTGGTCAGTGAGTAGTAGCAGTTTTCATCAGAGTTGACGAGGTAGCAGCTGGCGACCGTGACCTCGTCTTCTCTTCCTTTTCTACCTGTCATATTTATTTTCATACTATGTTGGTCATTTCTTTTTGGTTGTATTAATTACTAGCAGCTCATGACTGAGTGACACCGGATCCGGGATTGGAGATTTGAAATTTTTGTTTTTGAAATATTAATTTTAAACTTCAGACTCTTAGTATTATTAATAAATTCGTTTAAAAATCGCATTTTTACTGGAAATTGAATTTAACTTAGTTAAAAAGGGGAGGCTTGACTGGTTCTACGACAGGTGCCATCACGACCCCGAAATCGGGTCGTGACAAGATGGTATCAGAACGCTAGGTTAAATAGGTCTCACCAGTCATGAGCAGGTTTAGTAGAGTCTTGTGGATCGGTACAGAGACATCTGTACTTATCTTCGAAAGGCTGCAGAACCTTTAGGAAAAATCTCACATTCTCGAACTCTTGTCGTGCGAATCCATTAATTCAACCTGAAGCGTAATTCTTTGAACTCTTTTCACGTATTCAACGCACACGTGAGCGCTCGGTATCAGCCGTGCACCGATGGTTTGTGACTTCCATGAATGGGATGTGATTTTAGCATGCTTGGGGCCAGTCTGGAGGATTTGAGGCTGGATTTTTGTCTGTATCTTGAGTGCCGAGATTTCATTTGTGTGAGCATATATATTAGGGACTTATATGTCCGTTGGTGTCCTTATTGATGAGACTTGGTGACTAGACGACCATGTGGTGAGTGTGATTTAAGAGTGAGATGTGTTTATTCTGCTTGATTGTGACAAAAAAGGAGTGGTCGGATATGTAGCGAGGACATTGAGTGTTTGACTTCTGTCTGGAGTTGGCATATGGCCTCAAGTCGTGAGTGTATGGGAAGACCTCTTATGTTGTTTTGTAGCAAGTCCTCTTTTACCAGTAATTTATATATGTTGCAATTTGAGTTTATATCACTTGTGGGAGTTGGCACGGCTATTGCAATGGTGAATACAAGTTTGGAGATGATTTGGGATGTTTAATGGTTTGAGTTATGTACGAGCTTATGAAGGATTTAGTTGAGTCTCACTGCGGTATTGTGGAAGTGATAGCGTATGGGCATTGTGAGTTACTGTTTGTTTTGATCTATGTCTTTGAGCCAAGTGGGGGAGTCTGCTGATGACTAGTTGGTCTCCCGATGATGTGCTGTATTGGTTTCAGTTTGGGCTATACTGGTGAACAGTTATGACCTACAGAGGTGGAGTCAGGGAATGACTCGAGTGATGGAAATTTCTTCGATCCAAGTTGTAGTGTACTTTACGGATAGTGGAATTCATTGTATGATGGAGTTGTACTGGTAAGTGTAGAGTGTGCAATGTATGAGTGTGCTTGTTACTTCAAAGGTGTGGATTACTTTCCTAGTATATGGATTGCAAGGGGGGTCAGGTCGTTCTGTTTACTTGGTTAGTGTAATTAAATTTCGTAGAGTAAATGGCGTTCGAGAATGGTTCAGACATATTCAAGGTTATATGTAGCGATCGAGGATCTTCAAGGTGTGAGAAGGGCTAGAACTGAGATTTACAGGAAAGGTGTCAAGGCTTGTGGTGTATTTGCATTATCATGGATTCTATCCACCAGTATCAGGAAAGTGAAGGTAATGACTTTAAATTTGTAGGAAGTCTCTTCAGTGTAAGTATTTCTAATATGGTGCATTTGGGGATAATTGAGGGAGTATTCAGCGGCCTATGAGTCTTAGACGGTATATTTTTATGCTCGTATTTTGTGCGGTGAGTCGGGATTGATAATTGTGGTATCATGGCAAGAAGAAGTATCAATTCGAAGGTAAGTCAGAAGGAACTTGAATAAATAGGGCAGCTTGGTAGTAGGTCGGATTGGGATGATAAGGGATATGGTTAGTTCTTTGGGTGTTTATAAGGTTATGAGTTGTTACATGTGTTTATTAGCAATTCTCTTGGAATTTGGTGGCATGCGTAGCTTGGTTGAGTTAGAAGGATTCATTCTTGTCGGTTTGGTGTTGTACAAGTGTGATTCGGGAGTTCTTGATGGTTTCTACCACGGTTGGAGATGTATATTTCTACAGGCGTGAGGGTCAGGTGATGTATAGTGATTTTGCTTCTAGATGGGATCGAATGGAAAGTTCTTGGCTAGTTGGGTACGTAGTTGTTGTGGCTTGGAAGGGAGCATGAAGTTCTCGTATTTATCATAGGATTGCATGGCGTATGCGGTATTTTGTGTATGGTGGAGAGTGGCATATGTGAGGTCACGGTTCAATTCTGGAAGGAAGGTCAGAACTGACAGTTTCAGATGATTAGGTAGAGGATACCACTATTGGGTGGCTGGATGAGAGTATACATTCATAAAGGGTAATGTGTTCAAGGAAATATATTTGAATAAGGGTTCTTCATTGGTGTTACGACGCTCTTTTGTTGGATCGACTGCTGATATTCAAGGTTTCTTGGTGACACAGAGGAATTATGGGGGTATCCTTTGTGGAATGATAAAGTATTAGGGGCGTGTTATATAATTGAGTGGTGGAATTGGGATCGGATATGGTAATTGGTGCGCCTCATGGGTTTGAGACTGGGAGTTTTCATGAACTGATTATTTTGTGGTTGTGAACTACGAGGATGCAAGCAAAGCTAGTCAGGTGTTAGTATATGTCATGATTCAGTCATTATGAACATTCGAGGAGTTATGATCGTTGGTTATATATGTGCATAGGGTGTAGTTCTATCGGGGCTTTATAGCAAGATTTGAGTAGGGCAAGTAAGTAGATGTTGCAGGATTGAGACGTGTTGGGGTGGTATCGTATCGTCCAATTTCCCCCGTGGTTATGGCAATGCACTTTGAGTAATTCATGTCGAATTTCGCATGGGTATTGATTTTGAGCAAGGTGGCTTGGAGTGTGTCATCTGGTCCAGCAGTTGGATGGGATCACGCTCTGCAACTCAATTAGGTAGAGGTATGATCCTTGGTGTCAGATTTGTGTGATATGGTTTCACGATGTGTATCAGGCTTTTAGCGTGATGTGGTAATGGTAAGTGTTAGTGGCAGGATAGCCCTCTCGTGTGAGTCATTTTTATTTAATGAATTGAGCTCTTGGTATGTAGTTATTGAGTGCACAAGTTATGGCTCTAGATGGTATTGATACTGATCGGGCGAATGGTTGTTGGTTTATACGTGTTTCTTTCGTCGTCGGCAGTATATAAAAGTTTTAGAACGAGGCATGGTTTGCTAAGAGGGTATGTACCGGTATTGAGTTGTTTGAACATCTATTGTGGTTAGGAGTTATCGCTATGAGTGGTTGAGCCACGCGGTATATTATGTGATTTCATCTTGGGTTACGGATATGGGTTGGTACAACGTGTTCAGACTATTTCAGCTTATAGTCGTGGAAATTTGAACTTGTAAATTATTTCAAAAGTGGAAACTTGGTTTTAAGGTTTATGGGTCAGGATTTGATAATGAAATTTCAGTTATATTGTGTTATCGGATGTAGATGGGGTAGGGTGACATGGGATCACCTCCGAATATGTGCATGGAAGGTTACACAACAATTTTTGGTGGTGTTGGAATAGCACTAGGCACATTCGAGGACAAACGTATGTTTAAGTGGAGGAGAATGTAACGACACGGTCCGTCGTTACGTAGAACCTGCATTATAATGTTGTTATTGACTTGTCATAGGTTGGTTATTCTGTTATTGATGTGTTAGAGTCGATAGGCTTGAAATCGAATGGTTGTAGTGAGAGTTCAGTCATGTAGCCTTTAAAGATAGCCTTATAATAGGAAAAGTCAACTGAGAGTTGACTTATNGAGGTCGGAATGGAATTCCGACAGTTGGAACAGGTTTGTAATGTCATTTTGGATATGTCTATAAAATTTCAGGTCAATCGGAGTTGTTTTGGATAGTTTCGGCATCGTTGGTGGAATTTAGAAAACTCAAAGTTCATAGGCTTGAATTCGATGTGTTTTTGGGGTTTTGAGGTTGTGTTTGATGTTTCGAAGGCTCGACTAAATTTGAATGATCATATATGATGTGTTGGTATGTTTGGTTAGGGTCCTGAGGGGCTCGGGATGGTTTCGGGTGATTAACGGGGAGTTTGAAATGGGTTTGATATTGCTGATGTTGTTGTTACTGGTGTTTTCGCACCTGCGGATGGGGAGCTGCAGGTATGGTTCCGCAGGAGCAGACATGGAACCAAAGGTGCGGAAGTTTGGCTGAGTGAGAAAAGTCCGCTAGGTGTGAGGTAATTGTCGCACCGGTGAGGCCGCAGGTGTGGGAGGTCGATCGCATGTGCGGAAGTTGAAGTCCCTGTGGTTTTCCGCAGGTGCGTAACTGGGATCCACAGGTGTGGTTCCGCAGGTGCGAGTAAGTGGTCGCAGGTGCGGAACTACTGGGCAGAAAGTATAAAAGCGTGCCTTCGCGAATTTTATCCATCTTTCTCAATATTTCATCCGGGTTTGAAGCTTTTGGAAGGGTTTTGAAGAGGGGATTCGATAGTTCTTCATTGAGGTAAGGTTTTTGGACTCTAAACTCGTTTATATGTAATTAAAGGTCGGATTTATGGTGGAAAATTAGGGAAAAATTAGTGAAAACTGGGTAATTAGGGCTTGGGATTAAGAGGCTTTATAATGGGGATTTGAGGGGTCATTTGGACTTCGAATTCAGTGTTCTTGGTATGTATAGACTCGTGGGAGGACGAGGTTTCTTGTGGTGTAAATTTTATTGAGTTCCGAGATGTGGGCGCGGGGCTCAGGTTTGACCAATTTCGGAATTTTTGAGTATTTTTTATACATTTTGATTGGGATAAGTTCCTTAGCATATTATAATGATATACATCTGATTGTTGGTAGATTTGGAGCACTCGGAGGCCGAATTTAGTGGCAAGGGCATTGCGGAGTAGTATATTAGCCGGTTTTGAGGTAAGTAACGCTTCCAAACTTGGAACTGAGGGTTCGAAACCCCAAACTATTTGATATTGATGTTAATTAAGGTGACGCACTTGCCAAGTGACAGGCATGCGGGCGTACACCGAATATTTGTAGCCTAGCTCATCCCATGGCACTGTCTAATGGTTACCTCAGGTTGATATTTGTATTGTGAAGGTGGCATTTACCTAGAACGCAATAGAAATCATGGTAAGTATTAATGTTAAGGATTCACGCCGATATGTTTAGACCGGAACAGTCGATTATTGTTGTCTCTATTTATGATTATTGTTTTTATGTACTCAGTCCTGTTATGGTATATGTTTCATGCCTCAGTCTCGTAAGTTGCTAGTTTATTCTATATTATCATTAGTTTGGGCTGATTTTCATATGTTAGAGCATTTTGAGTGAGACTGGAAGTTACTGACTGAGTGAGGCTTCAAGCCTGGTTTTGAGACAAATATAAGGTCGGACTGCACACCGCAGCGACCCTGGAATCATGCCTTCGTTGGCCTTATATAGCGCTTGGGCTTATAGGATCCCCTCCGGAGTCTTTACACCCCCAGTAAGCGCACAGATATTGAGGGAAGGATCTTCCCTGGGCATGGATCTTGTTTGAAGTTGATGTTATGTGAGGGATGGAACTTCCCTGGACATGGATCTTGTCCGAGTCTTATGTTCCGAAGATGGATCCTCTCCGTGGGGCTGGATCGGCCTTTTTCCTCAGTACTAGGTGACTGTGTCACTCGTGTTTATGTAATATCCGGGATGGACTTTCCCTGTGTCGGAAGGCCGTATTCTAGTACTGAGTGGACCACCTTATGAGAGTTGGATTACTGAGTACACATCATTCTTGATCCTATATGAATTCATGCTAGTATGCAGGGCTACAGACACAAATTGATGCATCTTGTTTATTTTCTTATATATTACTGTCATGTCCAAGTTATATACTGTTGTTCAAATTATCGAAGGTTTAGTCCGTCACTACCTCTCAGCCCGTAGTTTGGTGTCGTTACTACTGAGTTGGTGTACTCACGTTACCCCTGCACCTTGTGTGCAGATCCAGGTACACTAGGATTCAGCTCTGGTGAGTGTGTAGTAGCAGTTTTCATCAGAGTTGACGAGGTAACAGCTGGTGACCGTGACCTCATCTTCTCTTCCTTTTCTACCTGTCGTATTTATTTTCAGATTATGTTGGTAATTGTTTTTGGTTGTATTAAGTACTAGCAGCTCATGACTGAGTGACACCGGATCCGGGGTTGGAGATTTGAAATTTTTGTTTTTCAAATATTTTTTTTTAAAATTCAGACTCTTAGTATTATTAATAAATTTGTTTAAAAATCACATTTTTACTGGAAATTAAATTTAGCTTAGTTAAAAAGGGGAGGCTTGCCTGGTTCCACGACAGATGTCATCACGACCCCGAAATCGGGTCGTGACAGCAAGATCTAAACAAATTATCGTATGATGAAATTCGAGGGGATCTCGTAGCGTTTGAAAAGACTCATCTCAAGAAAACAACCCAGGAAGAAAAGAAGAAAACAATTGTTCAAGGCTACAACTGACAGGACAGAAAATGACATTGATGGTGATCTTGAAGCCCTCGAAGAAGAAATTGCCATGGTATCAAGGAACATAGATGGTTTAATGAGAAGATACAGAAACACAAAAAAGGGAAGAATATCATCAAGGCGAACCAGGCAATACAATGAGCAGGACAAGAATGATGGAAAATGTTATGAATGTGAAAGATACGGACATGTACAATCTGAATGCCCAGATCTAAAAAGAAAAGAGGATTTAACAAAAATAAATCTTTTGGAAGCTGGAGTGATGAATACGTTTCAGAACCAGAAGAAATAGCAAATTTGTGCTTTATGACAATTCTGGAGAATGACATAAACAAACTTTCAGGCTGCTGGACAGATAAAGATATTTCAGATGACGAATGCAAGAATGAAAATGAAAACTGTTTCATGGCACGAGGTGAAACAAGCGAGGTAAGATCCCATAACTGTGAAAGATGCATTGAATTGCAGGATATTCTTGACCTTACTTTAAAAGAGTCTCAAAAGTTGATGAATAAACTAAAGAGACTCAATAGAAAAGAAAGACTAGAAGCTCAAGCTTGAAGTATGTGAAATTAAAAAAGAAGTACTTCAAGAAGAATTTCAGGAATTACAAATGCAACTCAATGGCATGCGCAAATCCACCAGTCATAGTTATGTTAAGTCCAACCAGGCGACTTACAAGTCAACTGAAAAGGGACAAACTAGAACAGAGCCCACAAGCACTAGGGGAAGATCCAAAAATGGATCACCTTTTGTATGTCACTTTTGTAATAAAAGTGGGCATAAATATTCTTTTTGTCGCTTTCAAAAATCAAATGTTCCAGGGTGGATTTGGAAACCCAAAGACAATCCTAATCTTAGTTATACTGACCAACAAGGACAAGCAATCTTGGGTACCTAAGAGAAAGTAATTGTTATATTTTGCAGCAACACCACAAAAAGAGCCACAAAGGAAAATAGTACCTAGATAGTGCGTGTTCCAGCCATATGATAGGTGACAAAAACCTGTTCAAAGAGGTAACTAAATTAAATTGTGGAAGTGTTAAATTTGGAGATGAATCAAAGGGGAATATAATTTTGGAGATGACTCAAAGGGGAAGATAATTGACATTGGCACAGTCTCATTCAATAACAACTGTGATGTCACCGAAGTCTATCTCGTAGATGGACTCAACTACAATCTGCTAAGTATAAGTCAACTATGTGATTCTGGATACAAGGTAAAATTCAAGAAAACAAGTTGAGCTATTAATGTCACGACCCAATTTCCCTCCATTGGGTATCGTGATGGAACCTAGTCTTAGCCTAGCAGTTACTGAATAACAACAATAATAAAAGGAAAACTAATAGTCTTGATATAGAACCTCAACAGAATGTACAAACTTTCCCAAAAATCGGTAATACAAATCATAAGCTCCACGAATCTTCTTCAACTTCTAAGTACAACTTTTTGGAACTAAATACAACAGTGTATGAATAATAAATACAGAGAAGGTGACTCCGAAGCCTGCGAACGCAGCAGCAGGTTACCTTGAGTCTCCTCGGCAATCATCTACACAGCTACTACAATATATACCTGGATCTGCACACAAAAATGTGCAAAAGTGTAGTATGAGCACATCAGAGCGGTACCCAGTACGTATCAAGACTAACCTCGGTGGAGTAGTGACGAGGACTAGTCAAGACACCACTGGTCTACAAAATAAATAACATGAATATAGAAATGACCGAACGTTACATCTATCTAAGACTTCACAGAATAATTTACAACAATGACAATATAAAGTGGAAGGAAATTACATAATTCTATCATGAAACAGCACAAAAATACACAGAGAGATGGACAGCAAAACAAGCCGAATCGAAAGGAAACTCAATACAATAGAGAACACCAATAACTCAACTCCACGTCGGTTTGTTCACATCGGGTCTTAGCCATTAAAATCCATAACTGGTAGAAATCTTTAAACAACAGTTCATATGAAAAACTTTTACAAATAAAATCATTTTAGTATGGAAGAGTTTCCTTTGAAAACATACTTTCTCCAAAAGTAGATATAAGTATATTTAATAGAGAGAATTACGTAAAACATAGTTTCTTTCAAAATACTAAACTTCCCGAAGATGTTTTCCCAATAAATGACTTCCAAGTATCATTTTAGGCAAGACTAGTGCTTTTCAAATATACCTTCGATGTAAAAGTCATTCAAGTATAATAATTTCAAAACCATTGTTTTTCAATAATACCTTTCAATAACATCCCTTGATCAAAATCTCCTCAAGACTTATCCACCGGAACTCAGTCCATAACTCAGAAATTTCCATGCAGTACAGGAGGAATATCAAACTCTTGTCAATAAATGAAATAAGAGATCAGTAGGAATATCCAAATTTAGAACAACGGATGAGAATGCAAAAACAAGTGCACGGCATCACCCTTCGTGCTTACTCTCATCCTCACCAAAATAAGTGCACGGCATCACCCTTCGTGCTTTAATATCATAACACGGCATTATCCTTCATTCATTAATATCATAACATGGCACGGCATTATCCTTCGTGCTTTAATATCATAAAATGGCACGGCATTATCCTTCGTGCTTTAATATCATAACATAGCACGGCATTATCCTTCGTGCTTTAATATCATAACATGGCACGGCATCACCCTTCGTGCTTTTACACTCTCATCCTCACAATACACGGCATCACCCTTCGTGCTTTTACACTCTCATCCTCACAATACACGGCATCACCCTTCGTGCTTTTACACTCTCATCCTCACAATACACGGCATCACCCTTCGTGCTTTTACACTCTCATCCTCACAATACACGGCATCACCCTTCGTGCTTTACACTCTTCCTCACCCAAACAATATCAAGAACAACAGTTTGGCAAGGAAAAAACAACAATATGACCCATAAATCACCACATCCCGGCAAGGGAGTCAACAATACAAACAATATCATTAACAGCATAAACAGTAATAGAAACCATCACATCCCGGCAAGGGAGTCAACAATACAAACAATATCATTAACAGCATAAACAGTAATAGAAACCATCACATCCCAGCAAGGGAGTCAACAATACAAACACTATCATTAACAACATAAACAGTAACAGAAACCATAACATCCCGACAAGGGAAACAACTATAACCAATCTCACCTAAACAGTTAACTTTACTGAATAACACTCAGCTTAAACAAAGGCCTAGTAATAGGCAACATCAAGGAAATACCAATAACATAAATGTCTAACAATTAGACCTAAGTGGCACTTAAGGGAATAGTCATATAAATCACAATGTAAGACTCACGGGCATGCTTGACTCCAACGAATAGATGTTCCAACTACGGCTAGTCAACTATAAGGCTAGATGACACTAATTATAGTCAATTAGGCAAGCTAGGAAGAAAATATAGCATGATGATAAGAGAAGTAGAATATTCAGTTAAGTCAAGTAAGGTCAAATAGCCAACGAAGGAATCCAAAAACAAGTAATTCTAATTTAAACAGGAAGGGATGAAATTAACAACCAAGGATTCAAATGTAACAATTACAAATCATACACAGGTAATATAAGAACCTACGAATCCTTAAAGGCCAACAAAATTACAAATAAGTTCGAGTACACACTCGTCACCTCGCATACTCGGACTACAATCAACAAGGAAGACTCAATCCTAAGGGGTAGTTCCCCCACACAAGGTTAGGCAAGATACTTACCTCAAAGACGACAACCCGGTACTCAAAAATAGACTTCTCGGGTGAAAAGACCTCCGGACGGCTCAAAATAAACTAAAACAACTTCAAAATAAACATAAAACGTATAAGGAACTATTCCGAATAATAAAGTTTCAATCTTTACAAAATTATAAAAATCGACCCAAAAGTCAACCCCCGGGCCCGCACCTCGGAACCCGAAAAATTTTACAAATTCCGATTACCCATTCCGATACGACTTCACGCATACTAAATTTATCCAATTCCAATAAAATTTGGTCTTTCAAATCATGAATTTTCTTTTTTGAAGTTTTCTTTCAAAACCCACAACTTCCTCAACCGAAAACACAATTTAAATGATGGAAACAAGAACTAATTCATGAAATATAATTAATTCTAGTGGAAGAACACTTACCCATTCGATTTGTGTGAAAAACCCTTCAAACATCGCCAAGAATCGAGCTCTAGAAGTCAAAATATGTTAAAAATGGCTTAACCATCATTTTTGAAGACTTATATTCGGCCCAGAGCTTTAATGAATTGCGATTATGGAGCATTGATTGCAATCGCGGAGAAGAAAAGGAAGGTTGTCCAGGATTAAAGCATGGCGATCGCGGAGAACGTAATGCAATCGCGGAGAACGTAATGCGATCGCGAAGAGGAACAATTATCGTTGGCCAAAGTGCTCTATGCAATCGCGAAGGCTCGAGTGCGATCGCGTATGAGAAGTTACCTACTGCCCAAATTGCTACACTACGCGATCGCGAAGCATGAAATGCGATCGCGTAGAAGAATAATTCGATGCCCCAGTGGAAACACTATGCAAACGCGATGGTGCACGTACGAACGCGGAGAAGGAGGATGTGGACTTCCGGGATCGCGGACCTGCCTATGCGATTGCGATTAATAAAACTAGGGTGGCCGGATGTGCATATGCGATCGTATAGAAGAAAACACCAGATAGCAGAACAGCAGTGCAAAATAGGGGAGAATTGACTCGAAGCCCATCCGAAACACACCCGAGGCCCCCGGGACCCCGTCCAACCACACACACAAGTCATATAACCTAACACTGACTCCCTCGAGGTTTCAAAACACATAAAACAACAATAAACGATGAATTAAACCAAAAATCAATGAAATTCCTTAAAACTTCTTTAAACCTTAAATTTTGCATTTACGGTCCGAATCACATCTAATGAAGTCCGTTTCTTACCAAACTTCACAGATATGGCATTAAAATTATGTCGAACCTGTACCGGGCTCCGGAATCATAATACGGGCCCAATACCACAGGTTTCATATATAATTTCATTTTCAAAAACCTCCTTTATTTTCAGAAAATAATTTCTTTTAAAAATTTATTTCTCGGACTTGTGACCTCGAAATTCGATTCCGGCCGTACGCCCAAGTCCCATATTTTCCTACAAACCCTCCGGGATCGTCAAATCACGGGTCCAGGTCTGTTTACCAAAAACGTTGACCGAAGTCAACTTTATTCAAATTTCTAATATAAAATTATCATTTTTATCAGTTTTTCACTAAAGGCTTCCCGGCTACACGCCCGGGCTATGCACGCAAATCGAGGTGAGATGGAAGGAGATTTTCACGACCACGGAATGATGAATTAGCTAGAAATATACGGGATGGCCTTTTGGGTCATCACAATCTCCCCCTCTTAAACAAACGTGCCAAGATTCACCTTGAACTCGTCCAATCACTGATTATATACTTCCAACACATGACCGCGGGTGGTCCCACGTCACCCCAACCCATATAAGCCCGATGAAACAATCACAACCGCAATATAGCCTTCTCATCACCACCGATAAGCCTCATACCTCTACTTCTCACCCTCTACTCATTTACAAAAGACCCGATTCTAAATCCATATTCGGCGTTAGCCTCAATCAGCTGCATCAACTCATGACTACACCCACAAGGCACGACCACACAACATAGTACATCACACATAGGCTCATGTAACACTTTTGATCACAATAGCTGCCCGAAATCAACTCGACATTGGCAATTAGCCCCACATCTGAAAGAACTCTGTTTCCAAACCCCATAACAGTGATAATGATGCAATGAACACGAAGACTTCATTATTAAACACCCGAGTTACCAGCCACAACGGACACCACCGGCCACACATCCCACAAACTAAACTAAAGAAACACATAACGAAATGACTGAACATGAAAATAGAAACATATAAAGGAACTGTCAAACAATCCCATAGGCACAACTCTTTATCAATACCAAATTACAAAAAGAAATATAACAAGGAAGAAGCAAAGCATATGAACAAATCACAAGGATACCATCCTGATAAAATTTCCATTGTGGTAATCAGTCCGGTCCAAACATATCGAATCACAAATATCACGAGGACCTCGTCCTCAACTCTGAATCACATACCGAAAATATATCACACCAATTGAAATTCCTCCACTAGTTCATCTCAGCTGATAAAATCATAATGCTAACTGAATTCACATCTCGATGGAGTATCAAATCACAACTCGTAAGCACAATATTTAGAAAAATCACATAAAGCTTACCACGAAGAACAACAAGGACTCACTTCCAGTTTCACCACTATCAAGAATGAAATAACAACGATAGACACGGGCTACTACTCATAGAATCTCCCAACAGGAGCAAACACAAAATGGAGTGCAAAACATGGAACTCACTCATAAATGAAACAAAAAATAAGGGAACTTGTCCCGACTAGCAGAACTATAATGAAATACAATTGGTGCCCCTCTACAACACATCAAAGCATATTTGTGTGATAATATCTGGCACAACGGCCTCCAGCCTACTATATGCAACACATCAACAGGTCAGGCCTCCCCCTCTTGGGCGTCCTCTACTCACCTGAATGCCCTGCTATAACACACTTACCTGAATCCTGGAGCAAATCTCTCACCCTGTGGCTAACATCTCCACACTGAAAACAATCTCTCTGCCGACATGGCTGTGGAAAAACACACAATACGAATCCTCTGAGACCCATGAGTACCTGAAATCCTATGCGAAGCTGGTAATGCAAATTGAACTGGTTGACCCACAAAACTCCTATCGTGTCGTACCTTGCCTCCATAATACGGACCAGTATATTCCTCCGATCTATAAGGCCTCATTACTTCCCTGAACTCTCTCCATGATACCGTTTGTCCTCTCGCTCCCGGTCCCACGTGCTCTCTAACCGGTGAGCGATCCCTACTACCTGCTGAAATGAGGCATCCTACTCTAACTCTCGAGTCCTACTGAATCGAATATCATGCCTGAATCTCCCAAATGACTCTACGGAATCATCTCCTAATTGAAGCAACCAAGCGAAGCGCATGTCTGGCCAACTCACTAAATCTAACGGCACGCTCCATTGGTGACACAACGCCCTGACACAACTGCTCAAACTCCGTGCGCCGTACATCTCGGAGGATCTGGAGTGCAAACTCCCTCAAAAGTATCTCTGAAGCCTGAATCCATGTAAGTGAAGCTAACTCGGCCAGTTACCCCCAACTCATATGCCGCCACCATTGATCAACCCACTACTTGGAACCTGAGACATGAAAAAAACAAACCCGCTCGTCTCCACAATACCTGAAGCGCGAAGAATATAGTGACTCTCCTCCAGGAAACCTAGGGCACCATCTGCCACCAATCCACTGAAAGATAAAAGGGTGATACTTTCTGTACCTCTCAAGTCCAAGGTATTCTTCCTCCGAGGCTACTGTCCTAACCACGGGCTGAACTGAAACCACATGTCATGCTGCCATAACAACTGGAACCTGACCAATATGATCTCGCTACTCTGGAGTGGAGACGGTGGGAGTCTGAACTCCTCCCCTGACCTGGGAAGCAACTGGTGCACTAGAATCAACCCTGCCTGAGTCAATGTACCACTTATACTCAAAACTGCGCTCAGGTCTCCTGAAGTCCGGGGTAGCAACAGGCACCCCCAGTACCTGTCCCCCAACTAGAACTACTGGCGACTCCTCAACGGCTTCTCTGGTAGGCATCTTAACTGTGGCACGTGCTCCTCGTTGGCCTCTGTCTCTAACCCTTGCGACATTTGCTTCGAGGTAACATCATTAGGAACCATCGCTCGTGTCCTCACCATCGGTGAGAGAATGGAACGATAATTTCAAATTTCAAGATCAATAAACTCGCACGATAGGAATGAAGGAAGTGAAATTGTCCTATTAGTTCCGTAGCCTCTCGAAGATAAGTATAGATGTCTCTGTACCGATCCGCAAGACTCTACTAAACTCGCTTATGACTCGTAGCACCTAGGAACCTAGAGCTCTGATACCAACTTGTCACGACCCAATTTCCCTTCGTTGGGTATCGTGATGGCACCTAGTCTTAGGTACTAGGTAAGCCTAGCAGTTATTAAATAACAACAATAATAAAAGGAAAACTAACAGTCTTGATATAGAACCTCAACAGAATATACAAACTTTCTCAAAAACCGGTAATACAAGTCATAAGCTCTACGAATCTTCTTCAACTTCTAAGTACAATTGTTTGGAACTAAATACAATAGTGTATGAATAATAAATACAAAGAACTCCGAAGCCTGCGAACGCAACAGCAGGTTACCTTGAGTCTCCTTGGCAATCATCCACATATCTACTATGATATATACCTGGATCAGCAAAACAAAAATGTGCAGAAGTGTAGTATGAAACACACCACAGCGGTGCACAGTAAGTATCAAGACTAACCTCGGTGGAGTAGTGACGAGGACTAGTCAAGACACCACTGGTCTACAAAATAAATAACATGAATATAGAAATGACCGAACGTTACATCTATATAAGACTTCTCGGAATAATTTACAACAATGACAATATAAAGAGGAAGGAAATTACATAATTCAATCACGAAACAGCACAAAAATACACAGAGAGATGGACAGCAAAACAAGCCGAATCGAAAGGAAACTCAATACAATAGAGAACACCAATAACTCAACTCCACGTCGGTTTGTTCACATCGGGCCTTAGCCATTAAAATCCATAACTGGTAGAAATCTTTAAACAACAGTTCATATGAAAAACTTTTACAAATAAAATCATTTTAGTATGGAAGAGTTTCCTTTGAAAACATAATTTCTCCAAAAGTATATATAAGTATATTTAATAGAGAGAATTACCTAAAACATAGTTTCTTTCAAAATACGAAACTTCCCAAAGATGCTTTCCCAATAAATGACTTCCAAGTATCATTTTAGGCAAGGCTAGTGCTTTTCAAATATACCTTCGATGTAAAATTCATTCAAGTATAATCATTTCAAAGCCATTGCTTTTTCAATAATACCTTTCAATAACATCCCTTGATAAAAATCTCCTCAAGATTCACCCTTCGTGTTTTTACACTCTCATCCTCACAATATACGACATCACCCTTCGTGCTTTACACTCTTCCTCACCCAAAAAATATCAAGAACAACAGTTTGGCAAGGAAAAACCAACAATATGACCCATAAATCACCACATACCAGCAAGGGAGTCAACAAAACAAACAATATCATTAACATCATAAACAGTAATAGAAACCATCACATACCGGCAAGGGAGTCAACATTACAAACAATATCATTAACAACATAAACAGTAACAGAAACCATAACATCCCGGAAAGGGAAACAGCTATAACCAATCTCACCTAAACAGTTAACTTCACGGAATAACATTCAGCTTAAACAAAGGCCTAGTAATGGGCAACATCAAGGAAATACCAATAACATAAATGTTTAACAATTAGACCTAAGTGTAACTTAAGGGAATAGTCATATAAATCACAATGTAAGAATCACAGGCATGCTTGACTCCAACGAAATGATGTTCCAACTACGACTAGTCAACTATAAGGCTAGATGACACTAATTATAGTCAACTAGGCAAGCTAGGAAGAAAATATAGCATGATGATATGAGAAGTAGAATATTCAGTTAAGTCAAGTAAGGTCAAATAGCCAACGATGGAATCCAAAAACAAGTAATTCTAATTTAAACAGGAAGTGGTGAAATTAACAACCAAGGATTCAAATGTAACAATTACAAATCATACACAGGTAATATAAGAACCTACGAATCCTAAAAGGCCAACAAAATTGCAAATAAGTTAGAGTACACACTCGTCGCCTCGCATACTCGGACTACAATCAACAAGGAAGACTCAATCCTAAGGGGTAGTTCCCCCACACAAGGTTAGGCAAGATACTTACCTCAAAGACGACAACCCGGTACTCAAAAATAGACTTCTTGGGTGAAAAGACCTCCGGACGGCTCAAAATAAACTAAAACAACTTCAAAATACACATAAAACGTATAAGGAACTATTCCGAATAATAAAGTTTCAATCTTTACAAAATTATAAAAATCGACCCAAAAGTCAACCCCCGGGCCCGCACTTCAGAACCCGACAAATTTTACAAATTCTGATTACCCATTTTGATACGACTTCACGCATACTAAATTTATCCAATTTCAATAAAATTTGGTCTTTCAAATCATGAATTTTCATTTTTGAAGTTTTCTTTCAAAACCCACAACTTCCTCAACCGAAAACACAATTTAAATGATGGAAACAAGAACTAATTCATGAAATATAATTAATTCTAGTGGAATAATACTTATCCATTCGATTTTTGTGAAACATCCTTCAAAAATCGCTAAGAACCGAGCTCTAGAAGTCAAAATATGTTTAAAATAGCTTAACCATCGTTTTTGAAGACTTATATTCTGCCCAGATCTTTAATGAATTACGATCACGGAGCATTGATTGCAATCACGGTGAAGAAAAGGAAGGTTGTCCAGGATTAAAGCATCGCGATCGCGGAGAACGTAATGCGATCGCGAAGAGGAACAATTATCGTTGGCCAAAGTGCTCTATGCGATCGCGAAGGCTCGAGTGCGATCGCGTATGAGAAGTTACCTGCTGCCCAAATTCCTACACTACGCGATCACGAAGCATGGAATGTGATCGCGTAGAAGAATAATTCGATGCCCCAGTGGAAACACTATGCAAACGCGATGGTGCACGTATGAACGCGGAGAAGGAGGATGTGGACTTCCGGGATCGCGGACCTGCCTATGCGATCGCGATTAATAAAACTGGGGTGGCCAACATTACTCTATGTGATCGCGGATGTGCATATGCGATCGTATAGAAGAAAACACCAGATAGCATAACAGCAGTGCAAAATAGGGGAGAATTGACTCGAAGCCCATCCGAAACACACCCGAGGCCCCCGGGACCCTGTCCAACCACACACACAAGTCATATAACCTAACACTGACTCGCTCGAGGTTTCAAAACACATAATACAACAATAAAACGATGAATTAAACCAAAAATCAATGAAATTCCTTAAAACTTCTTTAAACCTTAAATTTTGGATTACGGTCTGAATCACATCTAATGAAATCCGTTTCTTACCAAACTTCACAGATATGGCACAAATATTATGTCGAACCTATACCGGGCTCCGGAACCATAATACGGGCCCGATACCACAGGTTTCACATATAATTTCATTTTCACAAACCTCCTTTATTTTCAGAAAATAATTTCTTTTAAAAATTCATTTCTCGGACTTGGGACCTCGAAATTCCATTCCGGGCATACACCCAAGTCCCATATTTCCTACAAACCCTCCAGGACCGTCAAATCACGGTTCCGGGTCTGTTTACCAAAAACGTTGATCGAAGTCAACTTTATTCAAATTTCTAATACAACATTATCATTTTTATCAATTTTTCACATAAAGGCTTCCCGGCTACACGCCCGGGCTGCGCATGCAAATCGAGGTGAGATAGAAGGAGATTTTCACGACCTCGGAACACAGAATTAGCTAGAAATATACGGGATGAACTTTTGGGTTATCACAATTAAAGATGAATCAGGTAAAATAATCCTTCCAGGAAAAAGGTATGGAAACGTCTACATTCTTGATGGCTTTGAAAATATAGATGTTCATATCTGCTTAACATCCATGTCTGATGATCCATGGTTATGGCATAAGAAACTTGGTCATGCAAGTATGCTTATTATAGATCAACTATACAAGCATGATTTAGTTATTGGTCTTCCCAAACTCAATTTTTCTAGAAGTCATGTGTGTGATGCATGTCAGATTGGTAAGTAGACTAGGAACTCTTTCAAAATCAAACATATTGTGTCTACATCTAAGACTTTACAACTTCTTCATATGGACTTGTTTGGACCTACTAGAACTGCTAGCATAGGAGGAAAAAGATATGCATTTGTATTATTGATGACTACTCACGTTTTACATGGGTGATTTTTCTATCTCACAAAGATGAAGCTTTGAAAAACTTTAAGATCTTCTATAAAAGAATTGAACGTGAAAAAGGATATCTTATTACAACCATTAAAAGTGATCACGGAAAAGAATTTGAGAGCAGAGCATTTGAAGAATTCTGCAATGATCAAGGATACACTCAGAATTTTTCAACCCCAAGATCACCTCAACAGAATAGAGTAGTGGAACGGAAAACAGAACTCTACAAGATATGGCTAGAACCATGTTACTTGAATACTCATTGCCAAACCACTTTTGAGCAGAAGCAGTAAGTACAACATGTCATATTCTCAACAGATGCCTCATAAGGCCAATCTTGAAGAAAACTCCATACGAATTGTGGAAAGGTAAACGACCCAACATAAGCTACTTCCGTACTTTTGGAAGAAAATGTTTCATCCATAACAATAGTAAGGAAAATCTTTATAAATTTGATCCAAGAAGTGATGAAGGTATTTTTATAGGTTATTCTATAAACAGTAGATCATTTAGATTTTATAATAAATGCACTTTATCTGTAGAAGAATCAGTACATGTAGTATTTGATAAAAATAACACTTCGATCGAGAAAGGAATTATTGCAGGTGATGAAGATCAAAATCAATAAACAACTCAATCAAGCAATCTCCAAGAGTCAACTAACATGGTAGAAAATGTCACAGAGTCGACTGATGAATTTAGCAACAGTCAACCAGAAGCACAGATACAGTCGACTACTCTTACAAGCATAACATGACCAAATGAATGGAGGAGTGAAACAGAATATTCTCAAAAGTTTATCATAGGAGATCCAAGTGAAGGGATGAAAAATATAGGATCTCACAAGAAGAAGGCAAACTTAGCCTTGATCCCCCAGATTGAACCAAAGAAGGTAGACGAGGCTCTAAAAGATTCAAGTTGGGTTCGGGTCATGCAGGAATAACTGAATCAATTTGATAAGAATAAGGTATGGAAATTGATAACTAAACCTGCAGACGCTACTGTAATTGGAACTAAATGGGTCTTCAAAAATAAGCTCAACAAGGATGGAAAAATCATAATAAATAAAGCCAGATTAGTAGCTCAAGGGTATTCTCAACAAGAGGGAGTCGACTATGATGAAAGATTTGCACCAGTATCTCGACTAGAGTCAATACGAATTCTTCTTGCATATGCATCCTTCAAGTAATTCAGACTTTTCCAGATGGATGTCAAGAGTGCCTTCTTAAATGGTTTCATTGAGGAGGAAGTATATATCAAACAAACTCCTGGATTTGAAGACTCAAATTTTCCTTATCATGTGTATAAGTTAACCAAGGTATTATATGGACTTAAACAAGCTCCACGAGCATGGTACGAAAGACTCAGCTCAATTCTACCTGATCACGGGTTTATAAGAGGTAAAGTAGATACTACTCAATTCATCAAAAGATCTTCAGAATGTAATATTATTATTCAAGTTTATGTTGATGATATTATCTTCGGTAGTGCTAACCACTTGTTATGCAAGGAATTTACAATGCTTATGCAAAGTGAATTTGAAATGAGTATGATGGGAGAGCTCAATTTCTTCCTTGGACTTCAAATCCAACAATATGAAGAAGGAACATTCATATGCCAGACAAAATACATCAAGGAGCTAATTCAGAAATTTGGCATGAGCAATGCTAAAGCTATTGGCACACCTATGAGTCCAGCAATAAATCTTCATAAAGATGAAAAGGTAAATCCCGTTGATGAAACAAAATATCGTGGAATGATTGGTTCTTTACTTTACATAATTTCTAGTCGACCAGATATCATGTTCAGTGTTTGCAAATGTTCCAGGTTTCAGTCAGCTCCTAAGGAGTCCCATATGATGTGATGACCCGATAGGTCATCTTGTATTTTGAAACCTAATTCTATGATTTGAAGCTTTAAAAAATTGTGTTTTAGCCTTCCTCGATTTGTATGCATAGTCCGGGCATCTTTCCGGAAAGCTTTTATGTTAAGAACTGATGAAAATACGAAATTTTGCCTAAAAACTTTATTTGAGTTGATTTCGGTCAACATTTTTGGTAAACAAACTCTAATTTGTATTTTGACGGTCCCGGTGGGTCCGTATCGTGATTTGAGACTTGGGCGTATTCCCGAAATCAAAATCGGAAGTCCCTAGCCCAATATATCGAACTTTGTTGAAATTTGATAGTTAAAGGCTAAATGAATTGGAAATGTTTGACCAAAGTTTGACTTTTGGATAACGGATCCGTATTTTAGTTCCGGAACCCGATATAGGTCCAATACCATGTATATAACTTGTCTATGAAATTTGGTGAGAATCGGAGTTGGTTTGACGTGATTCGGACATCCGGTTGTGAAAATAGAGATTTTAAAGTTTCTTGAAAATTTCACTTGATTTGGTGTTCAATTCGTAAATCTAGGTGTTATTTTGGCGATTTGATCGCATGAGAAAGTTCGTATGATATTTTTAGACTAGTGTGCACTTTTGGTTTAGAGCCCCGAGGGCTTGGGTGAGTTTCGGATAGGCTACGGAATGAATTTGGACTTAGAAAATTTGCTTGTGTGCTTCAGTTTTTGCTGCAGGCCTCTAATCTCGCAATTACAAGATCAAGCTTCGCATTTGCAACCACTGTTGGGTTTGCATTTGCGATCTACTCATCGCATTTGCAAAGAGTAGCTGGGGAGGCCAGAGTCTACATTTGCGAACATTTCTCTCAATTGCGATGGGAGCTGGGGAGGGGTACTCTTCGCAATTGCGATCACTTGGTCGCATTTGCGATTTGCCTATATTCGCATTTGCAAACTATTCTTTGCATTTGCGAAAAATGCAGAAGTGTGAAGGGCTTCGCATTTGCGATGGTTCCTTCGCATTTACGGACTTTGCAAATCGCATTTGCGACATCTGCAGCTGGGTAAATTTAACTTAAACGGGATTTTTCTCCCATTCTTCAAACTTTCAAAACCTAAAACACAAGAGACAATTTTCCAAATAACTTTTCTTCCCCAAATCATTGGTAAGTGATATTAAACTAATTTTTTTCGATATTTCACTATTTTTCCTAAGATTTCAACCTAAAATCTAAGGTTTTTCATGGTGGAATTGGGGGTTTTGGGTAGAAACTAAGGATTTGATAAATTGGGGATTTAGACCTCAAAGTGAGGTCGAATTCCAAAATAAATTACATAACCGGGCTCGGGGTGAATGGGTAATCGGGTTTTTGTCCGAATTTTGGGTTTGGATCAAGTGGGCTTGGGCGTTGACTTTTGTTGACTTTTTCAATAATGGCCTAAATTGAATTCCTTGCAATCGTGGGTATTTCCTAAGGCTTTATTTGAATTGTTTGGTTGGTAATTTGCTAGATTCTATTGGTTGAATTCCTTGCAATCGTGGTTGAGCTTTAAGTTTGGCCGTTGGAGCGAGGTAAGTGTCGTGGTTAACTTTGGCTTGAGAGATTAGGACTTATTTGTCTATATGCTACGTGTTATAGATGTTGGATACCACGTATAGGTGAGGTGATGAGTACCTATGCGTCGTTGTTGGGTTATAGCATGTGGGTGGGTTTTATTCTTGTAATTGATGCTTTCCTTAATCATATTATTCATGATTAGATTAGTTAATCTTGATGTTGATAATTCTTATCATGTTTATGGACTTTGGTATTGATTGAGTGTTGAGATTGGTATTGTGGAACCAAATGTTGAAGTAAGACTTGTTCTTGTTGTTTCTACCTCCCTATTGTCGTTGTTCATTGTTTTGGTGAGGGGAAGTGTTAATGCACGAAGGGTGATGCCGTGTCATTCTTATTGACTTTGTGTGAGATTGAGAGTGTTAATGCACGAGCGGTGATGACGTACCATATTGTGAGTGTAATGCAAGAAAAGTGATGTCGTGTCATGTTATGAGAGTTAATGCACGAAGGGTGATGCCGTGTCGTTTCTATTAATTTCATGGTGAGAATGAAAGTAAAAGCACGAAGGGTGATGTCATGCACTTTTCCTTTGTTGTGTTCATTGGTTCATAGTGTAATTACCGTTCAAGTTATCTTTATGTCGTAGTTCTTTATCTCGTATTTCCCCTCAGCATGTTTCCCTCTCCCCATATTACCTGTTTAATTCTTTACTGTTATTTGTATAGACACTATTGACTTGTATAGGTTTGATTGTGGGTGTATTGTCTTAGCCTCGTCACTACTTCGCGAGGTTAGGATCGACACTTACCAGTACATGGGTTCAGTTGTACTGATACTGCACTCTGTACTTTCTGTGCAGATTTTGGTACCGGCTTTGGTTGATCGAGAGATTAGCTGCCGAATTGCTATCAGGAGACCCAAGGTAGATATGCTGACATCCGCAGGCCCTGGAGTCTCTTCTTAGATTTATCTTTTACTGTTTTCTATTTCAAAGCAGTGTATTTTCCCTTCTTCAGACTCTGTTTGTTGAAATCTTAGTAGTTCGTGAATTATGACTCCAGATCCGGGTAGTTGTAAATGTTGAAGCTTTTACATTATTCCATATTTGTTGTTCTTCATCTTAATTTATTACTGTTGCTGATTTTGTTGAATAAGGTTAACTTAAAAATACTCTAACGTGGCTTTCCTAGCAAGTGGAATGTTAGGCGGCATCACGGTCCCGACGATGGAAATTTCGGGTCGTGACATCTGACTGCAGTAAAGAGAATTATTCGTTATCTCATTAGAACTACTTTTCATGAACTATGGTATCCACGCTCTAAAAATTTTAAATTAGAAGGTTTTTCAAATGATGATCTTGCAGGTGACAAGGAAGACAGGAAAAGCACCAGTGGCACGTGTCAGTTACTGGAAAAATCCTTGATTTCTTGGAATAGTAAAAAAACAAGGATCAGTTATACTATCCACTACAGATGTTGAATACATTGCCATCGGACAATATTATGCAGAGTTACTATGGATGTCTCATTGTGATTATGAATTATTTTTCAAACCTATTCAATTTTTTTGTGATAACTCTAGTGTTATATGTTTTTCAAAGATTCTTGTGCATCACTGTAGAGCTAAGCCTATAGACAAGCATCATTTTATTAGAGATCATGTTATCAAAGGTGATATAGAACTGTCTTTTGTTAGTACCAATGATTAATTAGCTGATATTTTTACTAAGCCTCTACTAGAAGATAGATTCTGTCTTTTAAGAGATTTACTTGGTATTATTTCTCGTAATTTCAAAAATTACGTCCTATTTGTCTTTTTAGTTTCTTATATGAATAATGTTCAAATTTTGATTGTGTGTACTCATTTATGTACCGCCTCCATTTTTTTCTCTCTTTTCACATCAATCACTGCTTCTAATAAAGGAAAACCAATCACCATGACTCTTCATTGGCACCCTTTCCTTTCATATACTCAACCGTCAATATTTCCTTCTTAAACTCTGAACCCCTTTCTTTCTGACTTCGTCGTCTTCATCTTTTAGAAACCCTGTTCAGAAATCCCTTCTCTCAAAGAGACACTTTTCTTGTTTATTGTCTTGTGATCAAACTCAAGATCAAGTTATCCTCCTAGGTCTTAAATTTTATGATAGAGAGTTCTGATGATTCCACCAGTATGCCTTATGGTATGGCCATCTCTTATATCCTAGAAGCCCACAATATCTCAATCTCATAATACCCTCTTGTCTTTGTGTCAAAATCCTACAATTCTAGGGCTTTTGCTAGTATGGGGTATATGTGTGTAAAGGGCACTTGGGTAAAGAAACAGGACGGTGAAGTCAAAAGTGTTCAACCTGACTCCAAGGTTAAATCAGTTGTCTCTCTTCACAGTTCAAATGATCCTGCTATCATTGAAAAATTGACTGCCATTGAAACCAAGCTGACCAAGATCCAAGAACTCCTTACTGTCACTTAGTCCACTGTTGGTGACATTCACACAATTTCGAAGAAAACAGGGTCGGACGTCTCCAAGATAAGGGTCAGAATTCAGCGACTTGGAGAAAATGCAGTCAAAGCCTTCAAGGAAGTTCATGACAGGATCGATGGAGCCACCGTTGAAGTAAATGCCAGCTTTGATCGTCTAAAGGAGGCCATCTGCAATAATCTTACCTATTTCTTGCGTCACTAGTGGTGGAAATCTCAAACAATTTTTTATGTTTTGATGCTTGGGATTAGTTAACCAGTCAACTAGATGTTTTTTTTCTTTTCTTTATGACTCTGCATGCTTATCATGCCATCCTTAGTTATTTTGCATGTTTAATGGTTTTGCGCTATATTATCTGCTTTAATTATTCCCTCTTTGCTGATGTCAAAAAAAGGGAGAAAAAGATATAACTTCTGCAAGTACATGAGTCGAATAACTGAGGGGGGTCAACTACAACCATTGAGATGGAGTCAACTGCACCCATTGAGGGGGAGAAAAATTACATGGAAGTTAACTGGTGTTTATACATATTATTTTGTTATCATCAAAAAGGAGGAGATTGTTAGATTTTAGTTTTAATGATGAAAAATAATATAATTGTGTTTGATGTAGGGACTCAAGGAAATCAATCAGAATCAAAGTAAAAAGGAAAGTATCAATCAAAGATTGACTGAAGCCATCAAGGAATCAGCGAAGCAACAAAGATCCAGAAATAGATAAGCAATCAAAGCTGAAGGAAGATATCAATCACAGGATAATTGAAGCCATCAAGGAGAGCAATCAAAGCTGAAGGAAGATATCAATCAGAAGATGATTGAAGCTATCAACAATAAAAAGGAAAAAGTACTAAAGTTTCAGCAAACGCATAGCCAACAATGGAAATCCGGCGGATATCAAGGCTCAAGGAAGTATAACGGGAATCAACATTATTCTTGGAAAGAATCAATCTGTTATTCCTTTCAAGGATCAAATCTTTTGGGTTCGCAAATCTCTCCAGACTCTAAGGCCTCCTGGAAAGTATATATACGATTGTTTCAGATTTGAAGAGATATACTTTGATCAAACCAATTAACCTTTTTTTGTTCTACTTCAAACAAACATTGTAGTTCTACTAGATATGTTGTGTAAAAGTTAGAGAAAAAAGAGAGAAAATCACTGGTGAGGCATTGTATCAAGAAAAGACGAGAGACATAGAAACTGAGCAGTTGGTGTAAAACTACATCATTCACTTTGTACTCAAGAAACTCAATCACTGAAAGAGAATACATTTGCAACCCAAGGGCACTGGACTAGGATCCACATTGAATCTGGACCAGTATAAAAACTCTAGTATCTTTAATTCCTGCACTTTACTTCTCCATTTTAATTCTGTACTTCTTACTATCTCGCTATTATTTCTAGTCGACTAATTGGTAAACTAGTTAAATTTATAATAACTTTTTTTAAAATAAGCAATTTACCCCTTGTACTTTCAAATTCTAATATTATGAGTTCCCCTCGCTAAACATAATCAGCCCATATTTCAAAAATCAGCAAATTCTTAGAATCTTACCTCGTCCTCTTCATTATTGCTTCGTGAGTCTTGAGTCAGCTCTTGTAGCTACGAAACTGTACTTGGGTCGCAATATGTGAATTAATGGCGTTCAAAAAATATTTAAATTTATTATATTTGGTTGATTTTAACATTAAATCTGTTTTAAGATTTAATTAAAATATCAAACGACATATTTTTTTTATCTTAATTTTACATAAACTTTTACTATGAAATATCAAAAACACGTCTAAAAGATAATACACAATACCTAGTCCTGTAGACTAATTAAAATAAAGCTTTGTTCAAACTGACACCTAAAAGCAAAAACGAAACAAACTAAATGCATTCATTAAATTAAGAAGTGAAAGATTATCATGAACTTATCTTAATTCAAAAATTTTGCAGTTTAAGCCCTACCATTTGCAAGCTAATCAAGGTGAGACAAAATGGTTACTCCTATAACGGATATCATAGTTAATAGTCCCCCTTACAAAAGTATCTTTTATTAATTTTGTATCAACACCATTTTTTATCAAATTACCATTTTCTTGGATGCTTTATAAAACGTGTCTTGTTGCCTTTCTACAACAAAATATATAAATTTCTCTTTTTGGTGGTTCAACTTAATTAATCAATTCCTAGGATATCAGCTATCATCCTTTAAATAAAGGCGAAATGGCTTCCTGGCCACTTAAATTTACATGGCTTTTAAAAACCGATACATCAACTTACAATTTTTCCATTTGAATACTCGAACTAATGAAACCCATAATAAACACGTTTGACAACACCCATCCCATGTGGCGTCAGTTGGTCCTAGTCATCTATGTGCATGAGTCTCACGACTTTTAGGAGCGTGAGAACCCTTTCCCAACGCCCAACGATCAAAAAATAGGGCCTATTTAAGTGGGTTCTTATTCCTTTAATTGCCCTAACACATTATCCCTCTATTGTATAGCATTGGTAGCATTTGAAGCTTCATTCCTTCCTATTTCTTAAAATCTGAAGTTTTATTTAATTTTTTCTTTTTCTTTTCAGACTGTGAGAATGATTCAAAGTCCTGTATTTTGTCATTGTGGAGTTGAAGCTCATATTTGCATCACTTGGAAGCCAACAAATCCAGGAAGAAGGTTTTATGGGTGCTCAAACTATGGTTAAGTAAATTCTTATAATTTTTTTAGGTGGTTTGACCCCCCTCTTCCAGATCACTATAAACAAGTGATTTCAGGATTGTTACCAAGAATTAGAGAGAGAGATCGACTAAAACGTAGGAAGAGAATCATTGTAACCTTAGTTGTTGTATTAGCACTAATAATTGTAATTTTCATCTTAGTCTAGTTAGCACTAATCAATGTCTTCATAACCCTATGTACAATGCTAATGACAAAATGAAGTATTTTTCCTGGAATGAAAAGCAGTTGTGACATAACACAAGCAGACATATATAAACAACCAAGTTCCATCAGCCTTCTTGATTGACAAAATTAGCACTGAATTTCTGTCTAGCAGCAGAAATAGTTTAAGCAAACAAAAGAAAAGTTCTGCAACTAACAGTTAACCTACATTATAAGTTCTGCCCTAACACACTTAGAAATAAAGTTCTGCAACTAACAGACTTAACACAAGTTCATTCACAAAAATTAACAGAAACCATATGAACATTCAGTCATCTTCAAGGTTGAGATTGGTTGGTGTTTTGTTGAGATTGGCTTGGACATGGAGACTGGCTTGGCTGAGATGAAGAATGGACTTGAGGTTGGCTAAGGCTTGCTTGAGTTTGTCTTTTCCTCAACTGTTGTTGAAGTTGCCTTTGTGTTATAGCATTTCTTCCTTGCCACTTTAGTCCAGGTGCACTATATCCAAGATCAATATTGGTCTGCCCAGCATCCACTACTTTTGTAGGAATAGAATGTACCCTATATCTTGAGCCATACTGTAATCATCAATGCCAAATTACCACGCAAACAACTAATATATAAATAATAATTCAAAATTTAGTATTTCTTGATTAATCTTACCCTTTCTATCAATGTTCCTGAATCACCAAACAGAATACCAAATCTAGTAGTTCTTGGTCTTCCTAAGTCCACTAGCTCTTGGCCTTCCTCTAACCCTAGATATAATATCCTCAGAAGCCCTTGATCTCATATTTCCATTATCCTGATTCAAGATAGAATACTATCTAGTAATTTAAAGGTAGAATGCTAATAGAGAATAAAAAGTGAATACTTACAGATGCACTTGCAACAACTGATGGTTGGGTATTTGTGGTCCAGGCAGTTCCAGAATCACTGACAGGAACTGATTGTTGAGTTGTTGTTTGAGCAGACTGTGATGGTTGATTAGCAGAATCACATGTTGTTCCAGATCCTTGTCCTTTCTGAAATTTCCAAAAAAAATGAGTTATAGAAATAAAATGAGTAATTAAATTTCTGAAATAGAATGCATTACCAAGATAGAACACCCTTTCTTGTTATGGCCTACTGTCTTGCAATGAGAGCAGGTCATTGGTGTCCCTTTCCTTGATCTCTTACCAAACTTCTTTTTTGGTTCATCTTGAGCCTTTTTTTCTATTTTTCTTAGGTCTACGAGGCATCTTGGTAATTACAAGAGGCTCAACAGCTGCATTTTGTGTTGATGGCCACATCTCCATGTTGGTCACTGGTTGTATGTAATAACTAAAAGCCTTCAGGAATGTTTCTTTCCTGTACTAGTGAACAACATAGTCAGCATGCTCAAATTTCTTAAAGAACATTGCACATATTGCATGGGAGCATGGTATTCTTTTGAGCTGCCATGATCTGCATGTGCATGTATTGTTGGAGAAGTCAACAATATACTTGTAAACTCCATGTTGTATCTCATACCTAGTGTCCCCATTCCATTTCAGTTCATGCTGAACTACATATTGAGATTGTTCCTCTATGTATCCCATTTCCATAGGAGATACATCAGAAATCCACCTTTTAGCAAACTCTCTCATGCCAGTCATCCTCTTCATCACCTTCACTCTAATCTCTTCTAACATGGTTATGATAGACTTGTGCCTAGCAGACAAGATCCAACTGTTAAAGGTCTCACACATGTTGTTCTCCACAGAATCACTTTTACTCCAATCTTTGAACAATGCTCTACAACAACTTTGTTTTGGGTATCTCAGTAGATCCTCAATGATCTTATTATCACCTAATTCTGCCAATTATCCAACTTAGCCTTCAGATATGCTTCAAAGGAATCCCTTGCACATGCCCAGAACTTCTTCCTTCTTTCCTCTCCTTTCCACTTTTGTTTCCAGTTGCTCCATATGTGTCTTGCAAACATTCTGTGTTCAGCATTTGGCAACAACTCAGAAACAGATGCAACAAGTCCCTTAAGCAACAAGAGAAACAGTTAGGATAACAGAAACAGAAATAGTTAGAGTGAAGTATATACCTTCTGCATATCAGAAATTATGGTCAGCCCTTCACCTTGGGATTCTGTGAGCTGCAGATCATGCATTAGGCACCTAAAAAACCATGACCATGTGTACTTTGTCTCCTTTTCAACCATTTCCCAGACAACAGGGTACATTTGGTTGTTACCATCTTTACCAATGCATGATAGTAGCTTACCCTTACACACACCCTTCATAAATGCTCCATCAAAGCCAATAACATTTCTACAACCTTCCAACCAACCTACTTTGCAAGCATGTAGACAAATATAGATAGCCACAAAAACCTCTTTACCATGTATTGTCTCCTTTGAATCTTCACAACAACAGTGCTGCCAGGATTTGTAGACTTCAACATGTCAGCATAATCATATATTCTAGCAAACTCCTGCTTGTAATCACCAAGATACTGACCCATGACCTGATGTTTAGCCCTGGCACATATAAATTTTCCCACATACACACCATATTTTATCCTAATCAAATCCTGTAACTATCTAAGCTTTATGTCAGGTTGGTTGATAATATTGTCCTTAAAATGTTTAGCTACCCATGTTGTATTAGCCATCTTGTTTTTGGTTGCTCTAAAACACTTATGAACATGATAGTAGCTACTAACAATGAAATTCCCTGTGTGTCCCTCCAAACTTCCCAAAATATGCCATCTACATCTTGTTGAGTTCACACATTTTGCCCTAACCCTATGTTGCTCATTAGGCCTCAACTTAATTTGAACTCTTCTTTGAACAACATAATCTTGCAAAGCAGATCTGAACTGCTTCACACTTTCAAACACCATTTCCAACTGGAAACAGATTTTTTTACAAGCAGGATCAAAGTATACCCTGTTGTTGTATCTTCTTGGTTGAGGGTTATGCATCATATCTTCTTCAACTTCATCATCCTCACTACCTGGATCTAAACTGTGCAAATATTTCTCATCCCCTCCCAACTTTTCAGCATATTTGGATTGCTTATCTTTATACATGTCCTCAAAACTAGGGTCTATACCTACAGGTGCACTAGATATCTCATCAGTATTAACTTCATTAGATCTTAGTTTACTACTCTTTGAATTCACTTTAGCTTGTCTAGCAGCAACTACTTCAGGTTCTAGGTCACTTGTCTCCCTATTAATATCCTCATCAGAACCATATAATGACTCATCTATATTATCATCATCAGAAATAGCCTCATAATCCTTATCCTCACTCTCAGTACTTACCTCATCACCCTCAACATCACCCTCAGAATCAGTAGCTAAATGAAAGCCATAGAACTCACATTCATATTCACTAGAGTCTTCTATATCAGAACCAGTTACAGCAGCCCTCTCTTTACCCTTCTCATGAGTGTTATCACCCCTATTTATATCATTGTTAGGTGAGTGAGTTGCACTAGCATTAGTAGGTGAGTTTGTTGCCCTAGCATTAGCATCACTTGTTTGCCCATATGGCCTTTCATTAAAGCCAGATGGTTGAACATCAGTGGGCTCCACATTTAAACCACCACAACTTAACATTTCATCTAGGTCTACATCAACACATGGTGTATTAATTGTGTGACAGATATACACATCAATAAAATCCCCATCCTTGAAGTCTTTAGACAAAGCTAACACATCAGCATCATATTTCAGAAATCTAAATTCTCCTTTTTGGTTAATTTTACATGCATATTTATCTACTGTTAAGTACCCCATATTTTTAGCCCAATCATGAAATTGTAATATATGCAATTCACCAATGTCAACTTGAAGAACAACTGGCCAAGTTTGTCTATGTAACGGGTCAGCCACTAACCATCCTAGATGATGAAATTGTAATTTCACATAGACAGCCATTGAATTCTGCAAAAAAAAGGGGGGCCAAGTCAGATACACTTTAACCCTAAAAAGTGATAAACTTTAACAAAGTGGGAGACAAGAAAAAGACAAGGCAAAACTCCTAAAATAAAGTGAATGCGGACAAAAGCCTAATTTTTTAACCCCAAATGCCATATCACCCATGAAAAAAACAAAACCCCAAAAATAAAGTGTATATTCGACTGCTTTTCCCGAAAATCCTAATATAAAATTCCCCAATTTGTGCATGCGGACAAAAGCCCTAATTTTTTAACCCCAAATGCCAGATCAGTCTTGAAAAAGACAAAACCCTTAAAATATAGTGAACATTCGACTGTTTCCCCAAAACCCTAATATTAAATCCCAAAATAACAGATGATGCATGCAAACAAAAATAGCTTTGAAAATCAAATATTACCCAAAATTTTCATAATAAATTAGACGAAAAAACAAAAAAACAACATCAAAAGTAACAAACTAACCTTCAAGGGCTAACACGTGACTGGAATCGAAATCTCTGACCGAACAAGACTCGAACAACTTTTGAATAAATAGGAGGGGACCCCAATCAGTTGGTTTTGGGGTGATTTTAATTAATTTGTGAAGGGAATGACTGATTATGAAGTCATTACTAACCTAGGTTTAAGATGAGAAGTGTCGTTAGAGAGAGAGAAAGGTAAACGAAAGAATGGGGATTAGGTTGGGTGTACTGATTAAAAGAGGGGGGACCCCAATCGATGGGGATTTATTTTTTCGCCTCTGACATGTAATGTTGCGATTGGCTCAGTGCTGACTGGGCGGACACGTTATCTGACTGGATGGACACGTTAGCATATGTGTAATACACGCACGGATGGTCAAGGGTAAAATGTGTTTATTAGTTATGGGTTTCACAAGTTTGAGTGTTTAAATGGGTAAGTTGTAAGTTGGTGTATCGGTTTTAAAAAGCCCTATAAGTTTAAGTGGTCAGGAGGCCATTTCGCCTAAAATAAATGTTTCTTTAAGTACTATATATATATATTCTAATTTTAATATATATTACTAATTCATAGGAAAAAGAAAAAAGTTGACTTAAGTTTTCAACCAATTCACGTAAGTCTGGAATTATTCCAAAACCAATTTGATACCTCTATATATTATTACTTACGACGTAAATTAAACGTTTTCACCAATGTAAAGCAGATTCTCCCTAACCTTTTTCTGTACTTCGCCACTAGTTTTTATCAAGTATATTCATTCGATGGATCAGTTCTCTTTTATTCTTTTCTTTTAATTTTTTTTATTTTCTTTATCAAGAAAAAGAGAGAAGATTCCTTGAATAGTTCTTCTTCTTTTCAATTTTCTATAAAAAGAAGCTTGATAAAGGATGTTAATTCTAAAAGAATTTGTCCAGTAACTAGAATTTGCGACACACGTTTATGCTCTTCTTTCATTGGAAAGAACAGAACAAACCTAACACGAAACCACACAGCCGTCCACGTTTAACCTTAATTTACTTAAAGGAAAAAACGAGAATTTATATAGCCGATCCTAACTTATTTGGAATTAAGACTTAATTATTATTATTATTAATAAAGTTATTAGGTATTAATACATTCTTATGAGAAAAATTATATACATTGACTGTGAAGAATTGTTACACTTATCTTTGTAATTGAAAAGATTTCAAAGCAGAAGAAACAAAAATTGTATGGAGAATTTTTTGTGTATTTTCTGCTCATTGTACCAGTGTATTTATACAAGTATAAAAGGATTCAAAGAATGAAATCTATCTAATTTTCTATTGGCCTAAGTCTAACAATATGTAACTACATGTAAAGCTCATTAGATTCTACATGTGCTAGATAAATGTAGAAGGTGTATTTACAACAGTAAAATTGGTAATAATCGGATGGTTGATGTTTAATCTATCATCTCTAGTATCAAGGGTTGAGCCTTCTCCACGTGTCTTCTTTAGAGATGAGACAAAAAGTGCATTTGTCTTCGGACCGCTTTTAGGTCTTTCATTTGTAGCCAAACGTGTACTTCTCTTCTTTCCATCTATATCGACATCAATATTATCGACGTCATTTTCTCTGGCAACACCCCCCTTCAAGTGGATGGCTGGTGACCGAACATTCAACTTGAACAACAAAGATCGGTGAAGAGGCCCAGCAAGAACCTTAGTAAAAAGATCCGCCAACTGTGAGGAGGGAGGAACAAAGGATAAAGAAATCAAACCATCAAGGAGTTTTTCACAAACGAAGTGACAATCAAGCTCTATATGCTTGGTTCGTTCGTGAAAAACGGGATTTTTAGCGATTTGAATCGCTGCTTGGCTGTCACAATGAAGAGGGACCGGCGAAGAAGTTATAATGGTCAGATCTTGAAGGAGACGAACGACCCAATTGATTTCGGCCACCAGACGATGCATAGAGTGGTATTCCGCCTCCGCTAAAGAATCGCAACAACGGGTTGCTTCTTAGACTTCCAAGAAATTGGACTGCCTCCAAGACTCAAGAAAAATCCACTCACTGAACGTCTAGTGTCGGAACAGAAGGCCCAATCGGAGTCACAAAATGCTAGAATTTGGAAAGAAGGCTCTGGCGACAAGAATAGCCCCAACCCGGGATCTTTGTTGAGATAACGCAAAGTGTGAAATCCTGCTTGGAGATGGCCAGAACAAGGATGTTGCATATATTGACTGAGTGTCTGCACAACATAAGGCAACTCAAGTCTGTAATTGGTTAAAAAATTCAACTTTCCCAAAAACTTTTGATAAATCAGAGGATCTGGCAATGGTGTACCGCAATCGGAGGAAAGCTTAACAGTGGGATCCAAAGGTGTAGAAACTGGTCGAGAATCCACACATCCAAATTCAGAGAGCAACTCCAAGGCAAATTTGCGTTGGGTAATCACTAAACCCTCATTTTCTCTAATTAATTTCATCCCTAAAAAATAATGAGCTTCCCCCAAATCTGAAATTCGTTGTTCAAAAAATCCTTTAGCTCATCAATTTCTCGTTTGTTTTTTCCAGTGAGCAAAACATCATCGACATAGACTGCAAGAATTGTTACCAAATCCCCTATTACTTTGAATAAAAGGGAATAATCATTGAGGGAAGCAGTGAATCCTCTGGTATCCAAGGCAGAAGATAAGCGAGCATACCACTGACGCGAGGCTTGTTTGAGGCCAAACAACGATTTGCGAAGATGACAAACATGATCAGGAGAAGGAGAGACCAAACCAGGAGGAAATCGCATGTACACTTCTTCATCAAGGTTTCGGTGAAGGAACGCATTATTGACGTCAAGTTGGTATAATTTCCACTCTTTCTTTACTACGATAGATAGAAGACATTGTATAGTAGTCATTTTGACCACAGGAGAAAATGTTTTTGTATAGTCAATACCTTCCCATTGAGTGTCTCCTTGAATCACCAATCGAGCCTTAATATTTCCAAAGAGCCATCTGATTTCAACTTTACCTTGTATACCCATTTACATGGTAACGCTTTCTTGCCATTTGGCAACTCAACTATGTCCCATGTGTGATTAGAGTCCAAAGCCTCAAATTCTTTATCCATAGCATCTTTCCAGTCAGGATGCATAACAGCATGTTGGTAGGAAGAGGGTTCAGATATTTGGCATATGGAGTTAATAAGGACCTGATTTGATGCTGACAGTGCAGAAAAAGATGAACAATATAAAGGGAGAAGAGGGGGATCAGGGGAAATAACAGAATATGTTGACCCACAAATGTAATCTGACAAATACTTAGGTTGATGATGATCTCTTCATGATCTGCGCAGCAAAGGCTCCTGTGCTGAGGATAACACATGTGATGTAGGAGTGGAACCCGGATTAGATAAAGAGGGTGAAGGTGAGGAAGAGAGTTGAACAGAGTGTAAATGGAGAGAACTGAGAGGGACTTGTTTTGGTAGGGTGAAAAGGTTGACATCAGTAGATTTAGAAAATATATAATCATATGTAGAAGAAAAGCAAGTAGGAAATAGTTTTGAAAAAGAGGAAGAATAGGAAAAAGGAAAAATGTTCTCTTCAAACTTGACATCTCTAGAGATTATAATCTGACTTTTGTGCAAGGCGAAAACCTTATATCCTTTTTTTCAAAAGGGTAACCTAAAACGATCTCAGGTATTGCTCTAGGACTAAGTTTATCTCTATTTCTAGACAAGGTGGATACAAAACAAAGACCTCCAAATGGTCTCAAATAGTTATAATCCGGAGGGCTCCCAAATAGAACATGATAAGGGGTCTGATAATGTAAAACTGAAGATGGAAATCTATTTATCAAATGAGTAGTTGTAAGAAAAAAATCCCCCCAATACTTCTTTGGTGCATTAGATTGAAATAGAAGTGCTCTAGATGTTTTCAAAAGGTGTCTATATTTTCTTTCCACCACACCATTTTGTTGTGTTGTGGCAAAACATATAGTCTAATGAATTATACCTTTGGACTGAAAAACTTTTGTGGCAATCTTACCTGAACCCAACTCAAAGGCATTATCAAATATAATCACTATAACTTTGGTAGAAAACTGTCTTTCAACAAGTAATAGAAAGGATTTCAAAACTGTAAAGGCACTGGACTTGGTACGTAGAAGAAATGTCCAAGTACTTCTTGAAAAATCATCAACTATAGTTAAGAAGTATCTTTCCCCTTTGTAGGTAGGAGTCTTATAAGGTCCCTAATTATCGATGTGGAGTAAGTCAAAAATGTGTTTAATAGTGATTGAACTAATAGGAAAAAGTGGCTTGGTTTGTCTTGTCATAGGGCAGGCAGTACAAGGAAAAGGTGTTTTACTCTTTAAAGTTGTTGGCAAATTGTTAATAGTCTTCATAGCATGGAAAGGTAAATGTCCCAATTTATTGTGCCATAAGAGAACAGAATCAGAAACTGTAATAGTTGAACCAATTTCATTGATATCTTCACTAGATAACTGAGTGCATTTGTGACTTATAGGACTCTGAGAATCTACCCTTGGACTGATTGACTCTGACAAACAAGGAAAAGACTTAGACAAACAAGACTGAGACTCATGAATGGAATTAAAAGAAACAGGAACAAAAGGCTGCTGAGAAATAAGCTTCATCTCTGGTGTGTTATCCTTCATCACATAAAGTCCTGCTGCTAAATCACCAAGTAGTTGGTCCCTCTTCAAAAAGGGGGCATGTAAGGAACACACACGTTTAGAAAAAATTTGACTGCAGTCAAATTGTGTGCAAAAATGAGAAACTGAAAAAAGATTATGTTTGAATGCAGGTACATAAAGTACATTATGAAGCTCAAAATCTGGAGTCAAGTGTATGCTTCCAACACAAGTAACATGAACTTATAAGAATTTGGTAGATTAACTAGGACAGAATATGAAAGTACTATGATTTTATGCAACAAGGATTTATCAAAGGTCATATGCCGAGAAGCATCAGAATCAATGATCCAAGTGTAATGAGTTATGCTAGAAAAAAAAGTGAAAACATGACAACCATAATGCATACCAGCCAGATTTGCACTGGCAGATGGGTCAGAAGTGGAGGTTGAAGATCCTGCTTGGACTGACTGGAACATCTGAATCAATTGATTACATTGTTCTTTGGTAAAACCTTGGCTCCCAACAAGAGTAGAGACTGCATTTGCTCCAAAACCTGAGGTAAGTTCTGGTTCTGCTGTTGCTGCATTAACATGTTGATTAGCAAAATTTCTTTTCCTTGGCTTAGTAAACTTAAAGTTTGAGGGGTAACCCACTAGATTATAACAATTCTCCTTAGCATGACCACCTTTCTTGCAATATTTGCAGAACAAATCTGCTCTCTTAAACTCACTGTTGCTCAATTGATTTGTTCCCTTGTATTCACTAGAAGTTCTAGAAGCTGACCACTTTTGCCCAGAAGCAAGGAAAGCAGAAAAATCAGAGGTAAGAACACTATTAGAATGCACCTCTCTCTGAGATTCTTCATGTAACACAATAGAATAAGCTTGTGCAGTAGTTGGAAAAGGTTTCATCATCAAGATATGCCCTCTTACACTAGTGTAAGCATCATTAAGTCCCATTAAAAATTGTATCAATTGTTGATCCTCATTCATCTTGATGTTATGTGTTTTAGCCCCACAGTTGCAAATCATAAAAGTATTAAGCCATTTAAGTTGACCCCAGATCCTTTTGAGTTTAGTAAAATACCTGGCAACATCACTGGTTCCTTGACTGATAGTATTCAATTCTCGTTGCAGCTGAAAGAGTTTTGTACCATCTGCTTGTCCATATCGTTGTTCAAGCTTTGTCCAAAGCTCCTTTGTAGTCTGGGAATAGATCACACTCTCAGCAATGTCCCTGCTAAGAGAGTTGAGCAGCCAAGCTATCACCATGTCGTTGCATCTTCTCCATTGGTCAAAGAAAGGTGAATCTGGAGCAGGACATGGACAAGAACCATTGATAAATCCCAAATTATTTTTGGCTGACAGAGAAATAAGAACTCCCCTGCGCCAGTTCCCATAGCAACCACCATCAAAGATTTCATTGATGAGGATCATTCCTGGGCTATCAGAGGAGGATAAAAAATAAGGATGACATGAGTCAATTTGTTGTGAAGGAGTGAGAGTTGATTTTGTGGTGTCAGCCAGAAAAGGAGTCTTAGGTTCCGAATCTTCATCACCCATGATTGAAGGAAAGTGTTAAAAAAAATGGACAAAAGAAAAAGATGTTCTGCTTCTTAGAGAAGCTCTGATACCATGAAAAGATTTCAAAGCAGAAGAAACAAAAATTGTATGGAGAATTCTCTGTATATTTTCTGCTCACTGTATCAGTGTATTTATACAAGTATAAAAGGAATCAAAGAATAAAATCTGTCTAATTTTCTATTGGCCTAAGGTTAACAATATGTAACTACGTGTACAGCTCATTAGATTCTACATGTGCTAGAGAAATCTAGAAGGTGTATTTACAGCAGTAAAATTGGTAATAATCGGACGGCCGATGTTCAATCTATCATCTCCAGGATCAAGGGTTGAGCCTTCTCCACGTGTCTTCTTTAGAGATGAGACAAAATGTGCATTTGTCTTCAGACCACTTTTAGGTCTTTCATTTGTAGCCAAATGTGTACTTCTCTTCTTTCTATCTATATCGACATCAATATTATCGATTCCATTTTCTCCGACAACAGTAATTTAGCTAGTTATCCCAAGTTATTTTTGGTTAGTATGTAAAGCTTGTTACGAAGTATTACTTTTTATTGTAGTTAATTTTATCTTATGTGCCAAAATTTAATTTTTTCCATTCCAATTTATGTGATACACTTTCCTTATTAGCATGTTTCAAAAAATATGACACAATTTTTATATTTAGAAAAAATTTAACTTTTAAACCTTTTAATTTACTCATTTACCCTTAATGTGAAGTTTTTATAGTCGCATAAATATTATAACATATTTAAGATCATGAATTTCAAATGTCTTATTTGTTGTCTTAAATTCCATGCCGAACTAAATTAAGTAACATAAATTAAAACGGAAAGAATACATATATATTATTTGTGCAAAAAAATTAAACTCTTTTAAAAACTGCATGGAACCTTATTCTTTGGTTAGTTTATTGTTTCTCCTGTTAGTTCTTATCCGAACTGTGGAATTGCTATTGCACCAAAGAGACGTCGCATTGTGAGGAATTTCCAGAAACTGGAAGACAATTGGAACTAAATTAGTATTAATTAATTAATAATATAAAATATTGGGGTATAGAGTAGGTTTTGGAGTCTAATAATTAATTGAAGAAAATTCAAGTTTACGGTTGCAAGTTGCTGCCTCTGAGATTTGGAATTACTTTTTCGATACAAAAATGTTGTCGATTTTCTATGTTTTTTATAATATAATACTTAGTGAAAAAACCTTTTTCTCTCTATCAAATTAGTGGATATAGATTGGTGACAAATGGATCTAATTTTATTAAATAATTAGCAAATAAAACTGAACCACAACCTTAATAAGACAAGTACGGACAACCTTTTCTTGAATTTTGAAATGCATATCCGTGTGCCAAAATACTTCTGAATTTGTGACGATTGGAAACACGATTTTGGTACTCGAGATAAGGCATAACTGATTTTGAAATTAAATTTGAGATGAGTTTATTTCATGTTTTGTTGGGATAAAATTGCGATATAATTAACTCATGAATTAGCTATCCCAAATTGTAGAATTATTTTAATCCCTATGATAAGGTGGGATGACAACTCTGAGATAATGAATCTCAAAATAATTAATCATGAGATAACTTATTTTCTAACCAAACAAGCTTTGAGGAGCTTTTGTTGTTTTATAGTATTGATTCATTACCCAAATCAGTCACTCACCACCTATCCATAACCCCCCCCCCCCCCCCCCCCCCCCCAACAAAAAAAACCTATGTAGTATGTATGTGTATAAAAACACAAATATGTATGTAGTAGATTTAGACTCATCTCTATTTTTGGTTTACTTAATATTTGAATGCATGTTATATTTATTGCGTCTTTGTATAGTTATGTAATCCTCACCGCATGTACTAACTTTTAAGATTAGCTTAGCCCCAAAATTCATTTTCTTAGCACATGTAGCCTCTTTGGGTAGTATTAAATACACTTTGGACAAGAACAAAAGGTACTACTGTTATTACACGAAAATGCACTTTAAATTATTCGTATTGCTGAACTATACTTTGGTAAGGACGGTCAATTGATCACCTTTTATCAGAAAATTATACCGTATATAAGTAAAATATCATGTTTTAGAAGTACATAACATATAGTAATGAATACTCTTTCTCGAATTTTTTTTTTATTTCTTTTAAATTTGAACACCTTTGAGGAAATTCCCGACTTCATTACCTGGAAGTCTTATCACATATCCACATTAACTCAAATAGTATGCAATGAAACGAAGACAACGTATGAGTTGAGAAGTAAGACAACAAAGCACCAACGTATTAGAAAAATAGGTTATCATGAAAGTGTAACGAAAATGTACTTTAATGTTAAGGTTATAATCGGAGACGAGTCTGTGTATAGTTGAATTGTTTTAAATCTTATTGAGAGCACGCTAGCTCGTAGCGGCAAATTCAAAATTTAAACGTTATAGGTTATGAGTTAAGAAAATAAGTTTTAAAATATATATAGAACTCAATCAATACTTGTTTTTCGCACTTGTATATGAGGTTTGACCCTAAAATATTGGATTCTGCCGAACTCGTGAATCTTTGACATGTGGGGTGGGAGGAAGAAGTTTGGTGCAAATGTATGGCTCGGCAAGACTCCAGGAGGAACTGTCATATATTATTAAAACCATGTTATAAAATGTAATCAAATGACTGAGTGACACCATCCTTATAACGATTGAAAACGAACTTTAACTATATTTAAATGACAATGATATATATTATATGGGTAGGTTTAACTAAAGAATTGATGAAATAGAATTGTTTCTTAAGTGGCCATTATTTTCAAGTGCATGTATTCATCTTACAATGCCAACATGATGGAAAGTGACCATACCATAATAATAATAATAATAATAATACAACATATGACCAAAATGATAAGAGAACAGTTCTCCCATTTCAGACAAGAACTAGTTGATTATGGGATATTCTCTAATAAGCTGACATTAACATCCATAATATAATCCATATGAAAAAAAATGGTCCTGAACTAGGAATAAATATATATATATATAAGACAGATAAAACCATTAATATTAATCATAAAGAATAGATGATAAAAATCTGGGGTGCTATTAAGTGGATTGATACTGTGTATTCAGACTCAAGAACATACCCTGCCTGAGATATATGGCTACAATAAGAATATTCTCCTACAATCATTTTATTTTGTTTTATGGGGTCACAACAAAATAGTATATTATGGATTTCATCATCCCAGTCTTAGGCAAATGACTCTTGATCTGCACTAAACTAATTCTTGTGTACATGGGAATATCTAATCATATTTAGTGGTTTTCATATGGAATAAAATTGCCTTTATCTCTTCAAAAATTATTTAAAATAATAAAAAAAAAAGAAAAAAAAACCACCAAGAAGTATGGTCGAAAGCCCCAGTTTAATGGTAAAAGCATACCATATGATGTGTGGGTTAGGCGCACTTCATTCTCATTCGGTCGCAAATAAAAACCTCGTATTTAAGTAGACAAATATAAGGGCAAGCACATTCTTGATCTTCCACTTTCACAATAAAGAATGACTTAGCCACAAAATCAATGCACTCATCTAGACAATTTTGAGGGGTGGGGTGGAATGAATATGAAAACAAGCCAAAGATTTTAAAAAAAAAAATAAAAAAAAAAAGGGCAGCCCACTAAGTTCTCGTTATGCGCTGGATCCGGAGAAGGATCGAACCACAAGGGTCTATCATACATAGTCTTAACCTGCATTTCTATAAGAAGCTATTTCTACGGCTCGAACCTATGACCTCCTGGTCACATGACAATAACTTTATGTAAGGCTCCCCTTTCAAAACAAGCCAAAGACAAAATACTAAAAAAGTGTCACAATATGTTAAACCAGTTGTTGTATTGTGGAAAACTCAGCTAATGGCCAATTGATAAAGGGTAAGACGCCAGCATTTAGGTAGCAAAGATGTTAAAGTAAACAATATGGACAATTACAATTCCTCATATACATATGGGTCCCTTCTACCTCAATTCAAGTGGATTTCGACTCATCATTATTAAAACAATGATCAATTAAATATACTTTTAAATAATTTCAAACTTTATAATTGACCTAGATTTCGTCATCCATCATAGTATGTGATTGGCTATTAGAATATTGTTCTCAAATTGGATAACCTCTTCTAAAATTGACTTCCAATTACTGTTTCTCATCCCCCTTCTTCCATATACATATGCATAATAAAGTTGTCTTTCTTGTAACTATTATATGTACTAAACAATAACTATACCTCAATTCCAATCAAGTCGAGCTCGGCTAAAGTATTGTAAGAATTATCACAAATTGAGTAGTTTTGCCTTGGTTATCAACTTACCGCAATCCTTTTCCTTTATCCACGTTTAACACTAATAATGTGAGCAAGATAATGTTATCAAAGGCAAAAAGTGCAAAAAAAACTCTAACGTCTGCTTGGGCTTTAAGCGTAAAGCGTAAACAAAGCATGATCTTTAATGAAGAAAGACGCAAATGGAGAAAAACTACAAATATGTACGTGCAGTCCAAGACTAATATCTATAAGCATGAATACCATATACACAAAGAAATTGAAGAAGATTTACGACAAAGTGAAATATAAATTGTTTAGTATCGCCTCTTCTCATTGGCAAGAAAAAGTATGCCTTAGAGCCTTGATGATAACACTAAAGCGCATGTTAAGTGAGGAGAAACGCTGAACATGTTTTGAGCGTCGCTCCAGGCTTAACCGCTCTTTAGCGCGCCTTTGATAACACTGGAGCAAGGTCATACATGCATGGGCATATATATATATATGCATCATGAACCCTATCTCACACACACACACTCACCTAGCATGCATACATGTGATGTCTTTTCTTTGATGTTGCTTCCTAAATTGATGTTCTGATTTCTGCTTATGTAAGCTCCTCTGCTACAGTTATAACTCTGTTGTTGCTGAATCTTGGCCCCATTTCTCAAGCCTTCTCCACCTATAAAAGCCCCACATTACTCAGCCAATGCTCTCCTACACTCTCAGCTTTCTCTACAAACTGAAGCTTCTTCAAACTATATTACTATCACTTAATTATTACCTTTTATATACAGTTAACTATGATTCCATCAGAGGCTGCAGCAGTTCACTACTTTGCTTCTGAAAATACTTCACCTCTTCCTCTTGATTTCAACTTCATGCACAACAATTTACCATCACTCCAGCTCAGTAGATACTTAGCCAATCTACCAAATTATCCAACCACTTTACCTGTTCATGACTTCAGTAATATGCCACTATCTTGCATCAGCGGTAACTCTACGTCTGATGAAGCGGACGAGCAGCAACTTAGGATCATCGACGAGAGAAAGAAAAGGCGGATGATATCTAATAGGGAATCAGCAAGAAGATCAAGGATGAGGAAACAAAGACACCTTGATGAACTATGGTCACAAGTTCTTCGTCTTAGGACGGAGAATCATAATTTGATCGATAAGTTAAACCAAGTCTCGGATTGTCATGAAAGAGTCCTTCAAGAGAATGCACAGTTAAAAGAAGAGGCTTCAGACCTTCGTCAGATGCTTACTGATCTTCAATTTAACACTACTTTCCCTGATTTATGCGACCTCGAAGATATTCCATGCACCACTGCTCATCTCAAAGCTGAATCATCAAACCTATCCATCACTCCTTGCACAAATCTGCTTCACTGAAAAGAGAGACACAGATGTTTTCTCAGTTTCATTTTCTTCATGTTGTTTGTTTTACATGAATGGCAATGAGTCTTTATTTCAAGAAATGAGCATCATTTCATATATATAACATCATCTCTATATAACATCATCTCTATATAACAGTCATTCACTATAAAAGCTAAATTTTCTTAGAATCGATTTTTATATTATGTTATAATATATGTCTTCTATGACAGTACTTCACTATAGCATTCAAAAAATATCGGAACGAACGAGGTTGTTATAAAGATATTTGGTTGTATCTGAATTTCCAATAACATCTTAGGACTATGTTACTCTTAGTTAAACCATTAATGTTTTCATGCATAACTTAATCCGCGGATAATTCTATAAGCTGAGTTAAGATAAGATTATTTGAAATATGAAATCACCAGTATCTTGCCCATGATAAACGAATCAAGAACCCCACTAAGATCAGCCATAAAACAATCACCTGATTTGGTCAGAAAGAGATATCAAAATCCTTCACAACTCTTGACAGGAAGGTAGGGCAGTCTGGTGCACTAAGTTCCCGCTATGCACGGGGTTCGGGGAATGGCTGGACTACAAAGGTCTATTGTACACAGTTTTCTTCAAGAACCTGTTTTCACGGGTCGAATCCGTGACCTCCTTGTCACATGGTAGCAACTTTACCAGTTATGCCAAGGCTTCCCAAATTGAGCGGAAGGGGAATAAGAGATAATTGAGTGGGAGAAGGGAGGGGAAAAAATGAAAGCACCACTATAAACATTTTCTTTTTTCTTCATTTCCACAACGAGGTTAAGGATAAAAGAGAACACAGCATATGCAGCGAGTGGCCTCAGTAAGTTGAGCTCAGCAAAAGAGAGGCCCCATTATCAGTCCTGTTTTGCACACATTAGCACAAGCAATGAGACAAACAGAAGTGGAGGCTGCTGCTGATAGTGCTTCATTATTAAGGAACTACTATAAGAAGCAAAAACAACTTGAAAAAGAAATCCACTATGAGAAACTACTGTTTTTAACTTATCTGAGGAAAGAGGTTGTCAGGTCTCAAGCTGTTCTATCCAAATGTGCAGTTCATACAGAAGAGACCACTCTTTCAGGTGTTACTAAGACGTTTTTCCTTTTATAAATCAACATCCCTTGAATTTGCAACTCACATATTTCAGTCATATGTTTCATAAACTCTCTTATTCTCTCTTTCTCCCCCCCCCCCCCCCCCCCCCTCGTGTCTATGTTTCATAATTGGACAGCCTGGTGCACACAGCATCCCGCGTTCATGTAGGGTTCCGAGGAAGGGGCGGGCGCACCTCAAGGGATGTGTTGTGACAGTCTACCCTAATGCAAGCATTCGTGTCTATTTTTCACAATCTACCAGAAATGTTTATTTTTCTACCGACAACGTCCTCTCACATAACTTTCTAGAAATCAAAAACTGCCTATCAGATTTATTAATCCATTCTAGCATCAATGTAACAGACTAACAGGTATATAAGAATTGGAGAAGCAGCCTAATGTTGCAATTTCCTCCTGCAATGCAGGGTTCAGTTAACAAGAAGATGGACTTTCTCTAGGATTTCCACTAGAACAAGAAGTCAAGACACAAATAGATACCAACTACTTTATCTTTTGTTGGTCAAACCGACTAATTATAGTAGAATAGCAGGAAGCAACGCAAGCTACAGCTAGTAGACTATATGGCTCAGTGAGGGTCAACGGATGCAGGAGTGAGACGAAGTGGCTCAAGGACAAAACTTTAGCTCTGGACATGACTTTCCCACAGTAATTTAGTTGAACCATTCATCTTTATAGAAAGAAACAAATTTCCAGAACAGTAGCATTTTTAGTCCTTGTTTTACCTTGATAGTTTAGATAACTCATTTCCTCATCTGAAAACCAGTTGAATATTAGTCTCCAACTCATCGCCTTCATGTTTAATAAGATTTCAGATGTCACAGAAAATATGAATCTCAATCCATTACCTCTATTTTTACTAAGGTTTCAGATGCCAAAAATAGAGTGACAATAACTGTAATGTGAGAGATATGACACATTCTGCAAGAATTATAGGATGATATCACATGATTAAAAAAGCACATCAGATATCTTTGACAAGCCAAAAGTTGCATATTATTTCTTCTATTTGGAGCCTGTGACCTTGTCTCATTAAGTTTAAGCCTGCTATAACATGAACAGACAAGCAAATATTTTACCTAGAAATAAGTACGTAAGCTACAACTCATTTTTCTGGACTTGACATTCTACCAATAACAGTATCATATTCCTACCAAATACCTTCTTCTTTTATAACTGCAAAGCCCTCATAAGAAGGATTATGTAATACTCCAAGGAGGAGAAGTAAAAACTGACACTTTTAAAAGACAGTAAGTGGCTAAGGAAATGCAAAGCTATGTTGCGCGTGTTAGGACCGAAAATAATCAGGTGTCATGAAGAAGCTAGTTACGCAACAATTGAACGACAATAAGTCAGACAAAAAACGAGAAATCTACCAAAAGAGACACAAACATTTAACGTCGTTCGGCCACTTGACCTACGTCCACAGCGGAGATGAGCAATCCACTATATAAAAAGAAAGTACAAAATATCGAGAGAACAACCTCACCAAGAGGCAAACACAAGTGACACACTACACTTGTCCCGTAAAGTTCTCCCCCTAAACACGGCTCTCAAATCCATATGCTACATTGTGGATGCTACTGAATGAGAAGGAAGGATCTTCAATTTATAAAAGTCCAAACCTTTTACTACAAGAAAAGGGACTAGCCAAATATGGAAGAATTATAATTTAGTTCTACAAGAAGAAGAACCCCAATTATGGTAAGTATATTGTCCTTTCCTTCAAGAAATAGGAAAACCAAATATGGTAAGAAAATCATGACAACACCTAACAGCGCGGACTCTCCAAAACAGTGCCGCACCCGTGTCGGATCCTCCAAATATACCCTATTTTTGAATGATCTGGCACGCACCCATCGATATTTTCGGAGAGTCCGAGCAACATAGATGCAAAGTTTAGTGGCACCTGACATTGAAATTCTGAGTGCAGATTGTCTCCTCTTTACGTGCATAATCCAGCGATCAGCTGCCTGTGTTGCCTACATTATCCCAATAAATGTTTTCTTCATAGAGTTTTCCCTTTTAGCCATAAAACTTCCAAGATTTCGCCTTTGTCAGTATCCCTTTGGATTCATCAAATTTTGTACTTTACCCCATTGCAGTGACTTATAAATTCATTGCTCTACTATTTCAGTTAATAATTAATCAACTACGTCTCAATCTCAAACTAGTTTGGTCTATTTAGTTTAGTGGCGGAGCTAGCAGTCTATATACCAGTTCGATCGAACCCAATAGTTTTTACTCAAACAATATATTTGTGTTAAAAATTCATCAAATATGTACAAATATTAAGTTTAGAACGCAGTTAGTAGCTCTTGAAATTATTGTTCTAAAATCTAGAACACATAAAGTTAAAATCTTAACTCCGTCTCTGATCTAGTTCGAAGGTTTTATAATATTTAGAAAAAAATTTAAATTGTCCAAATGACCATCAAATGCAGGCAATGCTCCTCCTACTTCAAAATAAAATAAAATAAAATAAAATAATTACCCAACAAGGCAAAGTCCAAATAACAATATTCACTTTTTAATACAGCTTTAGCTCCAATTATCTGTTCATCCTTTAATACAAAAAAACAAAACCAACTAAAAACACAATATAAGACCAAGAAAAATAAAAGGAACACTAAAAAGAAAAACAGGAGAAAGAAGGGGAAAAAGGAACCCAAATGGGCCTTTAATTTTTTTGTTTTGGCCCACAATATTACAGGCCCAAGATTCCATATGAAGCTTCAGAACTGGAATAGCGCCAAAAAGAATCGATTTTTTTGTGACAGATATTTTCAGTTAAGCTATTTTCTTATCCCTCTGTCAATAGCTTTTAGCATAATTGAGAATTCAGCAAAAAGAAATGAGTTGTTCTTTGAATCACTTACCTGCAATTACTTTGAAAAATGGTTCAGTACACAGAATTTCTAAAAGGGTGTCTGGTTCTATGTTGAATGCAAGAGCTATGGCTAAAGAATTGTACTTTAATCATGATGGTTCTACCACAAAGAAACTTCTGGTCATTATTTTTATTTTTATTTTTTTGCTTTTGTTATGTTTTGTTGATTTCCAAGATTTTGAGTTGGGTGAAATTGTGGTGCAGGCAGGTGTGGATTTGGTGGCAGAGCTGGTTGGAGTGACAATGGGTCCAAAAGGAAGGAATGTAGTGCTTGGAAATAAGTATGGTCCTCCCAAGATTGTTAATGATGGTGAAACTGTTCTTAAAGAGGTACTTTACAAGCATTAACAACACTGTTATTAGTAGCGAAGCCAGAAATTTCGCTAAGAGTGTTCAAGATTTAATATATATGGATGAAAACTAATGATTGACTTAAATATATTATATTATTTCGAGTGAAGTGTATCCAACTGACCACCATTCGAAGTATCTATGCCCCTGATTGTTTTATGTTTAAATTTTATGGGGCTCCGGTATTTGGTTTTTAACAAAAATTGGTTGGAAATTCATGTAACTTAGAATATGTAAATTGAAAGCTATTCCCATGTTGTCAAATTAAAGAATTAATGAACTTGGAGGAATAATGTCTTGAGTGTCACCATTAAAGGGGCGATTATGTTGTGTACTGTCCAAAAAGGATGAGGAAACTAGATATCATATATACTCATTTTTCTTCCCATCTTCCTAAGCCTCGGTGGGCCCGCTACATGTGATGGTGGGAGGTAGCAGCTACTCGGCAAAATAGCCGAGGTGTGTACAAGCTGGCCCGGATACCACTGTCATAGAAAAAAACATAGATACTCATTTGTGCCTCGGAATGTTTGCCCGTATCCTTTGTGATTCTTTCTCAAAGTAGTTTAATGGTTGTAATTTTCTTGTTTTCAGTTGGACAAAGGATTGCCTTTGACTTCTGAGGATAGAGAAAGAAATAATTGGAGAATACATGATTTTAATTGTCTTCAGGTCTATGGAGATATAGTGCGCCACTTAAAAAAACAGTTCTGCATAGTGGAAGTTACTACTGTTGGTTGTTTGAATTTCCATGTGTCAAGTCTTCTCTTGGCAATTCCTGAGGCCTACAGTTGATGTTTCTTCCATCCTCCTACTTGTTCTGCTTATGGTCAGTTCTGGTTTTGTCATTTCTGGAACTCAATAGGGAAAATCTTGGTTGATTTTCCTCTCCTTTTATTTTTGTTTTTCATTGATGTGATTCACACCATAAGACTAATTGGATTACGGTATAAACTAGGTGGGGAAGCAAAAAGTTTTAAACAAATTGTACCAAGTATATCCATGTAGTAATTGTACGTAGGTATTTTTGAATGCTGATTGAATATAGCTAAAAGTGTCTTCAATAGTAATGGTATATACTTCATGCACATGTCTCCTATCAAATTTAGCCTGTCAGAGAAAGTCAGGTTCTTGAGCTTCTCTTCGATGGACTAGTGGTGCTTCATGTTTTTACATCTCCACCTGACTATCATGCACTGAATATACCCATTGTTTTCAATACAGATTCAGCTGGACGATCCTTTGGAAAATGTTGGAGTAAAATTGGTTAGGGAAGCCGGTGCCAAGACTAATAATCTTGCTGGAGATGGTTGCACAACATCTGTAGTGCTCGCTCGGGGTCTGATTGCTGAAGGTGTCAAGGTTTGAATAGAATGGAATAACCTAGACTGCTTTCATGTTTCAGTTATTTCTGGTATAACGATTATTACTTATTATCTTTCTCTAGGTTACTGCAATGGGCGCAAATGTTGTCCAAGTGTCTCGAGGAATTGAGAAAACTGCTAAAGCCCTCGTGTCTGAGCTCAAGTTGATGTCTAGAGAGGTATAAGGAAGGACAAGTTACTTTGCGTTTTGCTTTAGGCGGAGAAACAGAATTGTTTGGCAACAATATGCTTAAAACAGCTGTCTTATCCAAGATGTGTGAGGCTGTATAACTTCAACATGTCCGTTAATAATCATCAGATGTTGCAGGTTGAGGATCACGAACTGGAAGACGTAGCTGCTGTTAGTGCTGGCAACGATTATGACATCGGTAACATGATTTCGGAAGCTCTTAAGCAGGTTGGAACAAAAGGTGTAGTCACAATTGAGAAAGGGAACAATACTGAAACCAGTCTCGAAGTTGTAGAAGGAATGCAGTTTGATCGTGGCTATTTGTCACCTTATTTTGTAACTGATCGACGAAAGAGGATTGTGGAGCTTCACAATTGTAAGGTAGCAATTGCTTCTGTTAAGCGCTAGTGCCTGTTGTATATCAGGCATTTATAAGGGAATTTTTTTTTTGTTGCAGTTGCTTTTGGTTGATAAAAAAATTACAAACCCGAAGGAGTTGGTAAAAATTTTGGACAATGCAGTAAAGGAGAAATACCCGGTTTTGATAGTCGCGGAGGGCATTGAGCAGGATGCTTTGGCTCCAGTAATTAGGAACAAACTCAGGGGTGTCCTAAAGGTAGCTGCTATAAAAGCTCCATCTTTTGGCGAGCGCAAGAGTCATTGCTTAGATGACATCGCTATCTTGACCGGAGGTAGTGAAATATGCATACTAAAACAGAAATTGTTAGTCGATTATGTCTGCTACCTCATTTCTCTTCATGGTTTTTGAAGAGATGTTATGGCTCAAAGCTTCAGTCTTCTTCATGGATGAACCAACAGAACTACATATTTTGTCAATATTTAGTAAGGGCAGCCCGGTGCACTAAGCTCCCGCTATGCGTAGGGTCCGGGGAAGGGTCGGTCCACATGGTCTATTGTACGCAGCCTTATCCTGCATTTCTGCAAGAGGCTGTTTCCACAGTTCGAACACATGACCTCTTTGTCAATATTTAGTATTCTCTAAATCTTTTAATATCCACGTACTTAATTCATTGTGTCTCTGCAGGAACTGTGATCAGAGACGACATGGGATTGACTCTTGAAAATGCCCACAAGGACTTGCTGGGAACTGCTTCAAAGGTGGTGATTACTAAGGACTCTACATTGATAGTTACTGATGGAAATACTCGAGCGGCTGTTAGCAAGAGGGTTTCTCAGATACAAAAGCTTGTTGAGGTGTGTTCTTTAAAATCTTGCATAATGTAGTAGAGTTAAACAGCTGTTTAGTAGATAGTCATTTGATTTTGCAGAACACAGAAGAAAACTTCCAAAAGAAAATCTTGAATGAAAGAATTGCAAGGCTGTCTGGTGGTATTGCCATCATTCAGGTACAAAAGATCTATCTGACCCGGCATCTTTTCAATCTGTTATAAAACATTTTTGATATCCAAATTATATTCAATTGTTTATTTGTTGTTGCCTTCGCTTTGGTTTTCTAATTGCAGTATCTAGTGTTACTTTTGTGTTTTCGCTTCGGTTTTCCGATTGGTTTGCTTGTCATTGCTCCTTTCCTTTATCTTTCCTGAGTCGAGGGTCTACTGAAAACACCCTCTCTGCCTTCTTTAAAATAGGGGTAAAGTATGCGTACACACCACCCTCCCCAGACCCCACTTGTGGGACTACACTGGGAATGTTGTTGTTGTTGTTGTAAAGTATATTTGATTGTATAAGTTAAAAATGTAGGTGGGAGCACAAACACAGGTTGAGTTGAAAGACAAACAACTAAGGATTGAAGATGCTCTCAATGCAGCAAGGGTAATTACCTGTTCTTCTAATACTTAAAAGGCATGGTTGATTAGATTATACATGATCGATTATGATTTATGAAGTTTTTCCCTTTTTTTGTTTGAAGTACTGTACACAACCTTAGCCACTTGTCATCCCGATTACTTCATATAAATTTTTTTACTCTCAAAATCACAATCAGCTTCTATTCTAGATGCTGTAGCTTCTCAGACTCTTTCGGGGTAAGAAGTTCCTTTGGGGCGGGGAGGTTGTATCTTGGCCAAGGCCAGATCGCCAGATAATGTAAGAATTTAGCATAAATTTGGTATTATAAGAAATTACTCATCTTCATATCTATAATTCAAGTTGAAGGCAATGGGTGCTCCAATCTCACTACCATTATTGTGCATCTGACCCTGACTATACAGTAAGGATTTTGACGAGAATTTAGTTTAAAGCGCTTAAGATAAGATATCATATAGCTAAAAGTCTCATTCCTGCGATTTATTCCACTCTAGTAGGATAAACTCAATTAATTTATCTTATATCTCATCCTATTCTATGAGGTGCTATCAAATATTTCTTAGAGAGATAATTCTTCAAAGCAGTAAGTTTCTCTACTTTGCCTGCTCAGGCTGCTACTGAGGAAGGAGTAGTAGTGGGTGGTGGCTGTTGTCTTCTGAGACTATCGTCAAAGGTGGATGCTATCAAAGAAATGCTAGATAATGATGATCAGAAGGTTAGTTACTATGTTATAGTAAAGGTACATAATCCAGAGGTTCTTATTCTGTTTGATTTTCAGAAAGCAATATTCTTTTCGTTAAACTATCTGACTTCTCAGTTTCTTGAACTGCTTTCTTTTCAACAAGGGGATTAGATATTTATTTCTTCTCCAACTGATGCTGCTTTTGCTTATCTGATCCCTACACTGACATTTCCTCGAACTATCAGATAGGAGCTGATATTTTTAAAAGAGCACTATCCTATCCTGCAAAACAGATAGCAAAGAATGCTGGTGTAAATGGGAACATAGTTGTAGAGAAGGTAGATTTGAATGTTGTGTCATTTTTGTAAAGTTTGTTCCATCCAATAATGTTACTAAAATCAAAACGGGAATTCATCATCTGGTCGTTAACTTGAAATTTATACCATATCTGCAGATTTTGTCAGTTGATAACATGAAGTATGGATATAATGCTGCAAGAGACAGATATGAAGATTTGATAGCTGCCAAAATTTTGGATCCTGCAAAGGTAAGATAATCAATTTTTGTCCAATGTGAAGAGGAAACATCCTTGACTTCCACATTCTCCAGCAAACTATAGCTTGTAGTATGGTAGATGAAGAAATCTTGAAAAACTTCTTGAACTCTATCTGTAAGCTTGCCTGCAGTCTCTGAGAGTCTTCTCCACGACAACCAACCACAACAACAACAAACCCAGTTTAATCCCAACATGTGGGGTCTGGGGAGGGTAGTCTTTACGCGGACCTTACCCCTACCTAGTGCAGATAGAGAGGATGTTTCCAATAGACCCTCCGCAAAAAAAAAAAAAAAAAAAAAAAAAAAAAAAAAAAA